>MJUU01029958.1:25146-36955 GCA_002080025.1 Modiolus philippinarum
AGAACCGAACCGTCAGTCTAAAGAGGAAAAATCCAGTAGAGTTGAATAACAAAGTAAGTGACAACCGAACAGTCAGTCTAAAGAGGAAAAATCCAGTTGAGTTGAATAACAAAGTAAGTGAGGACCGAACTGTCAGTCTAAAGGAAAAATCCAGTAGAGTTGAATAACAAAGTAAGTGAGAACCGAATCGTCAGTATAAAGAGGAAAAATCCAGTAGAGTTGAATAACAAAGTAAGTGAGGACCGAACCGTCAGTCTAAAGAGGAAATATCCAGTTCAGTTGAATAACAAAGTAAGTGAGAACCGAACCGTCACGTTGAATAACAAAGTAAGTGAGGACCGAACCGTCAGTCTAAAGAGGAAAAATCCAGTAGAGTAGAATAACAAAGTAAGTGAGGACCGAACCGTCAGTCTAAAGAGGAAAAATCCAGTAGAGCTGAATAAGAAAGTAAGTGAAAACCGAACAGTCAGTCTAAAGAGGAAAAATCCAGTAACGTTGAATAACAAAGTAAGTGAGAACCGAACCGTCAGTCTAAAGAGGAAAAATTCAGTAGAGTTGAATAACAAAGTAAGTAAGAACCGAACCGTCAGTCTAAAGAGGAAAAATCCAGTAGAGTTGAGTAACGAAGTAAATGAGGACCGAACCGTCAGTCTAAATAGGAAAAATCCAGTATATTTGAATAACAAAGTAAGTGAGGACCGAACCGTCAGTCTAAAGAGGAAAAATCCAGTAGAGTTGATTAAACAAAGTAAGTGAGGACCGAACCGTCAGTCTAAATATGAAAAATCCAGTATATTTGAATAACAAAGTAAGTGAGAACCGAACCGTCAGTCTAAAGAGGCAAAATCCAGTAGAGTTGAATAACAAAGTAAGTAATGACCGAACCGTCAGTCTAAAGAGGAAAAATCCAGTAGAGTTGAATAACAAAGTAATTGAGGACCGAACCGTCAGTTTGAAGGAAAAATCCAGTAGAGTTAAATAACAAAGTAAGTGGGAACTGAACCGTCAGTCTAAAGCAGAATAATACAGAGACAATAGCATCATCTGAAACATAATGACACAAAGACATTACACAGGAACGACATAGAAACACACACAGAGATGAACATCATGGCCCGAAATTTAAAACATGGGTGAGATCACGTGCATCGGTAGAGTAAGCATCTCCAGCTTCTTATAAGAACAAACTTAAGTTGTTAAAGGGAATATATGCTATCATCTGGGACAGATCCACACGCTCGTGTCGTTCATAAAACTACGGCAGTGATGATTTCAATTTAGGAGTAACATATCCTTGCTTACGTAGTAATTTGTAAGCAGAGCTCTTGTAATAATGTCGACCACAGGCCCCTTAGCCGCGAATGAATTGGAAGATGCTGGCGCTGTTGGAATATTGCGACAAAGAAATGGCTAGTTGACTATTTGAAAAAGTGAAGTCATCGCGTTAGTTTAGTTTGCAGTATACCTCTGTTGTCAATTTTTAGGTGATGTTTATACTTGAACATATTACTAGTATTATTTGGATTCGACTTAATGTAATTTTAGCTGTTGTTTCACCAGCAAACATGACATAGATGGTAACCGTCAATGTCCTGACTTATATTTATTTATAACGTTTCAGATTATATGCTGTCGGTACATGGTGTTGATTACTTCCTTAACAAAGATGCAGCTGGATACAGTGATATTATCTGCATGGTAAGTTTTTATATTTGTTTTGAACAACGGCACATGCATTGGCCGTTGGCATACAGCCAGGCAAGAAGTTGATGAAGAGGTAAAGCTGTTTTCGCCAGAAGTTTGTTCCTTCATTTGAACAATTTTGTGCATTTAATACTGCTAAAACTCTTTCAGTTGGCTATCATTTAGATACACTTTCATTTTGAAATCGATTCATTCTTATTTGTATACTTCTTCATACAAGTTTTCACTATTTCAATTGCCACGTGAAAGCATATCCGTAATTTTTTACGGTTCTAACTTTTGAGTAAAATACATGACCTGGCACCGGAGGACCACAACAAAGTTATTGCCATTTGGAAGGCCTTAATGTGGTTCGGGTGTCTTAAGCTGCGCATCTAGTGAACATTGGAATTTACAATTAGAATGGCGTTAAATTATTTTGAATAGATGGAACAAAATAAGCAACATCTATACTGCGAGTGTGCAAAGTAGCTCTCGGTGTCCTTCTAGTTTAATCTTCTCAAATGGCATACCGTGAAGTACTACCAATTTAGCATAATAGTACTTTCCTAGGATATGACATAAACTACTGTATACTGACATTTTTTGTGTGCTAATAGTATACAGATGTGACAAATGAGAAAATCATCCCAAGGAAGCAGATACAAAATACGACCTTTTTTTATTTATTTTAACAACATTAGGTCATATTAGGAAATAACTGAATAAATACGGTTGTTTCTGAAAATTGCAATTTCGACAACTTTTGTAAGACCATATTTGGAAATATCTTAATTACTACCAAAGTTACTGTAAATTTAGTTTCTGCAGATGACAATTTCGACAACTTATGTCTCATAAGAACCTGAAACAAAATATGTACAAAAGCTGATAGTGAACAACTAACCAGAAGGATCTAAATGGAAACCCCAAATCACCTAAGGACATAGATTTGCACGAAGAAGATACTCTTTCGTTTTTGACAAATATTTATACATGTATATATACTACTCAACAAAAGAAACGATACAAAGATTTTATCAAATTTAACATTTAAATAACCAGCAGAGAACCACAACTCGTAGATCAAATGTATTTTTTGCACGTATGAATTAACTTTATGCCCAAAAATGTCTCTTAAAATTTTGAACTCTCTCCGATCACGGTCAAGGTCAGTATCCGAAATTTCTGTTTGCAGACCTAAATATTGAGAATTTCTATATTTTCTTTTTACCAAACCATGACATTTTTGAACCGGCTGACTTGCAAATTCTGTTATTATGAATTCCTAAGGCCTGCTTTCCGATTTCAACTTCCGTTCTCATAAGTGTAAAAGCGTGTTTCGCGATGTTGACGTTGCGACGTCTCACAGGCCCCGTTTCATCGTATCCGTTTCGGAATTGATCTAAAAATGGAATAAACAAATGCGTTTTGGCGTTGAATACGTTAATACACTAAAATAAAAACTTTAAATTGCGAAATACAAAAATATTTACAAAATTAACTGTGTATCGTTTCTTTTGTTGAGTAGTATATATATTGGCGGATAAATTGTTCTTCGTAAAAGCTCCAAAGTAATGAGTACTAGGCTGGTGAATATCTTCGGGCCTAACAGCTCCCCAGCAGCGGCATCGACCAAATGGCGAAAAATAACTTGATACTGATGTTGCTTTAAATTTGGTTTCTGTTAATGTTCGGTTCGACAACTTATATTTCTTTCGTAGAGATAAAATCCAAAATTTGGAAGACCCGAAACCGAAAAAATATATAAAGTTGATTGAGTAATGGCCCATCAATGAAACAAAATCAACGACTTTCTACACTGGGGATATTGGTGCTCTGTTATCACTTATAATTGATAAATTGAGCTTTTGATTCTTTATAAGATCTTGTGGAAGGTTTAGACTACAAGTCGTAACAGCTGGTCATCTTTGAAACTGATTCAACTACTCATAGGGGCAAATAAATTGAGCTCTTAGTCACCGTCAATACTTAAGATCCAAGAGAAGGTCCGAATCATATTCAATATATAAATATATCAAAGTATTTCTTTCTAAACGAATAGTATATTTCAGTTAATTAATAAAACAGTGCTAAGGAAATATGATCAGTTATAAGTGTCCTCCTCGTGTCTTACCTAGGTGAACTAGTCAGAATGTTAAACACCAACGAATTTCATCAAGCTACATTTTTTTTTAGTAAAGTAATATTTCCGTTATTCAGAAGCCAAAAAAGTTTATTGTCATCACCAAGTAAGCTAGAATTAATTCAAATATATTCTATAGTTTCTAACATTATCAAACGTAGTTCATGTACATGACCACAAGAAAGAAGAAAGTGTTTTTCGTCGTCATCTATATCAGAGTCACATATAATCAGAGTCACATATAATTATATAATATACTCCATGTTGTCAGTAGTATTTTTTAACACTAACGTGTGTTGAATAAATTTCTTTGAGAGGTTTCCCTGCATATATTTTTTGAGATTAACACTAATTTCATGGACAAAAATATAGTTCATTTGAAGCATGATTTAAAATATTTCTAAGCTTTTGATAGCAAACCTTTGAAAGCCAAAATTCATTATCTCGAATGAAAGAATGTTGAAATCATAACTGAATCACTAACATACCTACGCGCAATACAGCAGATCGGGCCTATGTTATTTCCATAAACAGAGAATGCAGTATAATGGATGTTAGTATCTGTGTTCTTGTCTTGCAGACAAAATGGTTAAGAGATAACGCCTACCACACAGCACCAGAGATTATTTTACCAGGAGGGCTGTGAACAGCATAGGTGAAATAGTTCAACACCAGGAATAGTTCTGTGGAATAAACTAAATGAAATGAAAATTGTGGACACAATATATAGATCACACGCCTTTTACTTTTAAATATAGATGATCTCTACATTTTTTTACTAAAATGTCAAGTTTTAAATTAAAGAACATCAGAAATATTACTTTTGTCTTGTTCTTTATAGGAAAAATGAAAAGATATGTAGTGAATGTACATGTGACAAAAACGCACACGATACATAGAAAACTCCAGTTTATCAAGGACAGGGCTTTTATTCCTGTCTACATCTTGATGTCGCCTGAGGGTCTTCAACTAGAGGTGAACAATATTCATCCATAAATGTTTATCAGCAGTTGGAGGAAATGATTTTTGACATCTACAAATCAAAATATGCAGCAGTGACAAATATCATGACAATATACTACAGCAAAGTCACAGGCACTTATTTAAAAAAAATGTCAGTTAGTCCCTCTCTTCGGAGGGACTGGCATATTTTTGATGAAACAAGTGAATGTGAGCAAATTACTAACCCAAAAAAATATAGAAACATGCATTGGCAATAAGAGAGATTGACAGACTTTTATAAAATTAAGAAGGTGCGAATTAACCAAGTTAAATGAGTATTGGTATATTTAGATAACATCCATTTGGATCAACCAAGGTATAGTGACGACCACAAAAATTGTCAGATTTTGGTAATGAGATCCTTAATTATGACAGTCTTTGTGTGTCAAAGTTAAACTTAATTCTGATGATTCCTCGTATCTGTAATTAGGACAAGAAAAAAACTCCATAAACAGATTGAAATGTTCATCAGAGAAAGGGAAAGTTCAAATAACAAAATACCGAGGTTACTATGAATTTATGTTCTGCATATACGCATTTCGACAACTTATGTCTCATTAGTGCAGATTAAATCGAATCATTTTGAAATCCATGAACCGAAATTTGAGTAACGCTGTTAGAGAACAAATTACCAATAAGATCTAAATGGAAAGCCAAAGTCAGCTAAGAACAGAACTATGCAAGAAGGAGATACTCCTTAGGTTTAAACAGAATTTTCTTAAATTTAGATATTTCAAATTTTTAAATGAAATCGGTTTTCGGGCCAGCACCGAAGTACTGGCTACTTGGTTGGTGGTAACCCTCGGGACTAACAGTCCACAAACAGTGGCATCGGCCCAGTGGTAACAAATAACAAAATACCGAGGTTACTATGAATTTAGGTTCTGCATATGCACATTTCGACAACTTATGTCTCATCAGTGCAGATTAAATCAAAACGTTTGGAAATAAATGAACCGAAATATGTGTAAACGCTAATCACGGGGACTTGCTCCCGGACTAGAAATTTTTTTTTACTATCAAATATGAATCTCGGAGAAAAAACACAAGGGAAATCCTATGCCTGATACCCCGCTCGCTTCGTTTTCAATTTTCTCAATAAAATAACCCCAACCTTATAATTCTGCCTTTTACATTCTCTTCCCGAATGATTTTCTAAACAGAAAACTCATGTTATATCGTAGGAAAGCCCTACTTCATTCCTATATCTCGATTTGTTTACTCGTATTTGACATTTATCACAGTTCATGGCACTGAATGTGAAACTACCATGACCTTCACATTCTAAATTTAAATCATTTACGCGGGATTCTCGGGACTTTTCATTCAGTCGGCGATAAATGAAAAAGGCACGTTAGTGCAGGAGACTACATTCGATACATGGGTATCTCATCGCCGACTGAATGAAAAGTCCCGAGAATCCCGCGTAAAAAAGGTCTAAAATTTTGACAGGGAGTCATTAAGTAAATTCAAAGGGGCACGCTGCGTCTCTCCAGGCTTGTGACTGGCTACCCTACGGATAGGCCGCATTACTTCGCCCCGCTTTTCTTCTTTTTCACTTTACATCGAGTCGTTGCTGTTCTCGATTCGTGGTGGTTCCAGTCTGTCCAATACGTCATCTAACAGATAATTTCTCTATTGCCAAGATTCCTTGGTGTCGTAGTCTTCTTCTTCTCTTGAAAGTTTGGCCGTATCTCTGATTTTTATGAATTTGACCATTTGTTGAAATCCTGCATCCAGAACACCGTTTCGAGGTATTATTTTCTCATATGCGTCTAAACGAGTTTTTCCGAGTCGTGTTCTTCTTCCATCAAGGGTATATTCTGGCTCGAGTTTGTTACATGTTTGATTCACGATCAGGGTCCATGGTTGCTTCATGACGGGGAAAATAATATATATATATATACATTGGGTTCCTACCATAGACCGTTATATATATATATATATATATATATATATATATCTGTTATTTAGTTTGTTATTTATTACTAGTGCCTAATTGAAAAAATATAGATAAGGAAATGCACCAAAGATATCAATAAAAACACTGCGCTAACGGGATAAAACAATAAAAATGGAAAACAATACAAAGACACAATAGTTTTGTAACATTAGGACAAGACAAAACATAGACTTCAGAGGGCACAAAACAATAGGAGATACCTACGATCGTAATAGGAAAACAAAAGACGAGGCATAAAAACAGGATAAACAATAAGAGGTTTGAGTTAGAATACTGAACCTTGGTTGACCCAACCCAAGCGTCTCACTACTTTCACTGCGTTTACAGCGCTCTGCATTCGTGACGCTTTGAAGTAGGGTTTATGGATGACCAAGTGAGGAAAATGGGCGTAGTTTTTAAGCTCATTTGTATATTCTGGGATAATTTAGGGATTTAAACATTAGCTCTATGGAAGGAAAAATGCCCTAGGGTGACACGATTCACTACTTATGTATCTTTAAGTGTGACTGAATGAATTAGCATCTTTAATTCTAGGAGCTTTCACGAGTCCCGGGGGAAATTCAAGATACTCCAACATTTGTAAAAACGGAAAAATTTTGACATTGCATCGTTTAAATAAAATTGCTTTTTCCGGCAAGGTACTAGGCTGGTGAATACTTGAACCCTCCTGGGACATACAGTTCACCAGTTGAGGCATCGACCCAGTGGTAATGAATAAATAATTACCTAAATTACTGTAGACTTTATTTCTGCAGATGATGTCTGTATGCAGTTCCACTTTTTCACGAAAATGCACGAAATCGATTGAAAAACAATTTTGTGCATTTGTCTGTCTGAATGAATTAGCATCTTTAATTCTAGGAGCTTTCACGAGTCCCTGATGAAATTCAAGATGCTCCAACATTTGTAAAAACGGAAAAATTTTGACATTGCAATGTTTAAATAAAATTGCTTTTTCCGGCAAGCTACTAGGCTGGTGAATACTTGAACCCTCCTGGGACATACAGTTCACCAGTTGAGGCATCAACCCAGTGGTAATGAATAAATAATTACCTAAATTACTGTTAACTTTATTTCTGCAGATGATGTCTGTATGCAGTTCCATATTTCGCGAAAATGCACGAAATCGATTGAAAAACAATTTTGTGTATTTGTCTGTCCTACATACTACATAAAAGCACCCGTAGTAGTTACACTTTATCAATGCCTGTCTATGCGGGGTAGTCAGGTCATTATACAGAAATCCTTGCTGCAAAGCATTGTAGCCGAACTGTGTGGAGGCCACGCTCCATGCAGTGTAAAGACCCCTTCTATATTTTTCTAATGAGGCTTAGTTTCCTGCCCCTACCCATTTCTCCCCTTTTCCAATGGCAATTAAAACTCGTTGCCCCGCTTCTCCTTTCCACCTTTATTTCTTTCTTCTTTTACAATAATTTTTTTGAATTGATAAACTTGTTCTCTTCTTGATATAGCTGAGATATTGCTCACTGGACGTTAAATAACTAATAAATCATTTTACCAGGTCAATGTAGTGAAAGTGTTCCGTACCCGTTGTTTCTTCGTATGTTTCTATGTTATTGTGGTCTCAGTAAATCCTTTTCTCATTGAGTCCGGATATAAAAAAAACAATGCCAAGATGTTCAGTGAGACCGTCTCGTGCGTGAGGCGTGATAAATGGTGGAACATTCGTTAAAAAATTGTGAGTCTCACGTGCAATTTGTGTGACTTAAGATGTCATGTGAGACGTGATTATATCAGGGTCAAAGGTAAAAGTGACAAACCTTAATGTCACTTGATGTTAAAATCCTCAGTAAATGTACGTTCTTGAGTTTTGATCGTGAATATATATTTTTTATTGGAGTATACTTATCAAAGTACATTGACAAATGGATACCTCGGCAAAGATATCACAAATAAAAATTCAGGCCTTTTTGGTCGTCACTATACATTGGTATATCTTAATCAGTGTTCTAACTCAGTTCACTGGAGTCATTTGATCACTTGTACTGTTCGGAAAAAGTTTTTGTTTAATTTCTAAGAAACTCCTTAGTAATTAATTTTGTTGTCGTGATTTTGGTGACTGCCAAATGTTTTAAATATGTGTACTTCAAATAGAGATTCCTCGATTGCATGGAGTAAGAAACGTGACTTCTCTAATCGAGATATTTCATATTTTCAATTTGTAAACGGTAGAGTTGAGAAATTTCTTATCTCACGAGATGCAGTTGTGGAATTGATTTCGTTTATCATTTGAAGGCGATATTTGGCAAATCCATTTTATCCCAAACACATGTGTTCTTTGGGCGTGAGTCATCAGGCATGTTCGCCTTTTTACGTGTTGTCACAAGGGAATAGTCGGAAGACAGCAAACAAATTTGATAACATAATTGAATCTCAAACAATAAAGTCCTGAGAAATGAAGCCTCTCTTGTTAGAAAAATATTTCGAACGCATTGGCCAGGAGGTGTTTGAATTTACTGGAAAAACAGAAAAACTGGGTTTTTTTCAACTGCTGGTATTGATTTATAGACCACAAGAAAACAAAATCATCAAATGTGCTTTATTTCAAAACTGAACATGAGAAAATAAAACATTTGTAATAATATAGTAAAAGATGTTTGACAAATACATTTTGTCCAAAACACATGTGTTCTTTGGGCGTGAGTCATCAGGCATGTTCGCCTTTTTTCGTGTTGTCACAAGGGAATAGTCGGAAGACGGCAAACAAATTTGATAACATAATTGAATCTCAAACAATAAAGTCCTGAGAAATGAAACCTCTCTTGTTAGAAAAATATTTCGAACGCATTGGCCAGGAGGTGTTTGAATTTACTTGGAAAAACAGAAAAACTGGGTTTTTTTTCAACTGCTAGTATTGATTTATAGACCACAAGAAAAAAAAATCATGAAATGTGCTTTATTTCAAAACTTAACATGAGAAAATAAAACATTTGTAATAATATAGTAAAAGATGTTTGACAAATACATTTTGTCCAAATTTCCATCCTGCGAGAAATAGTTTCTTTGTTCAACTCCATTCAACTATGCTGTTCATGACCTTCCTGGTAAAATAAGATCTGGTGTTGATTGGTCAGCGTTGTCTCTTAAACATTTTATCTACAATACAAACACTCATTGTACATACATCATTTACTGGGTTAATTCAATTTTCTCTCTTTTTTAATCGAAAAGGCAAAGACCTGAACTATTGTGATCCACATAGGCAGGAGTGAAATTAGTAAAAAAAAATTGATTTCAGCATGCGAATTGAGTTAATTGTCATGAAATTCAAGAAATTCTTGAAAATAAAAAAAAGTAAATGACTGGAAACTTTTTTTGAGGAAATTTATTTAACGCAGAGTAGACAGTAAGTCGCATGGATATTTAACATGGATTGTTTGTAAGATATTGACCTTTGTTGCCATGGTTACCACTGAGCAATTTGGGCTTCTCAAAAACATTTTCAATAATACGGGACTTTCGAGATGGGAACTCTCGTGTAATTGAAAGCGGAAACGGTCGCCTCAAATACCAGTGCGAAGGAGTGACTGGATTCTTGACATATTGAAATAAATATATACCACATAAAAAAACAAAATATTTATCAAACTGAAGTGTTTTCTTATAAGACTTTATAATTGTTCCCACATGACAATTCTTAAACTGAATTTTAATTGACGAAAAACAATTACAACAGATTCAATATAAATCCCCTTAGCTCAACAGTGTTCATTAATTAGTGATTCCTTCTCAATGTATTGATGTATCGATTTTTTTTAGTAAAGTATCATAACTTGAATCCGGGTTGAGCACGACTCAGACGTCCCGTATTAATATACATGTAATCATAACGAGGCTAACAAAAAACATTTTTTTAAAAACTGGCCCTATTCATTTCAACTTTCGACAAAAAATTTACAGTCTCAATTTACAAAAAGCACAATCAGGATATACTTAATAGATATTTTATCTGACAAATCTAGAGCTAAGCTTGTCATTAAAAATATACAAAAGGAATGACTGTCTTAGAAAATGAATGATAAAGCTGGTTACAAAGATAACTCTACAAAAATTGTATGTAGAATAGTATTCAACTATCCGATTAGTGCTTGTAGGGAAAATAGAACTTCTAATAACCTTGAAACTATTTCAAGTCAAGGTTGTTATTGTCAATTTTAAAATTGATCAATTCATTCAAATAGACTATTTAATTGACTTTGAAGTCAAGATAAATGACCTTGATGTACAGTATTGATATCCAGGTACGTGTAAGTTGCGATTGCATAGTTATACAAATTTCATAGAAAATTCAAATTTCTGCCTTATCACTATGCTAACCATTGTTGAAGGTTGGACCTGCTGTTTTTCTTTTTTTTTTTTTAGACGTTAGTATCCATGCAATTTGTGAAAAGGGGCAAATCTACAACTGTACATTAACAAAATTTCCATAATATTAATTCACTGTTGTTAGCTCTTCCCACTCACTCAGTAAGGTTTTGATATAGTGCAATAACATAAAAATCTGTTTATTAGTTATTTTACGAAAGGATATGGGGTAAATGAACATGAGACCATAACACATATGTTAACCCCAACTGCAATAATTTTGATGAGCTGTGCGCGGATGAAGAATTGCTTTCAATTTAAATAGTATTACATGATACTAAAAATTAAAGGATTTATATTCAAACAAACGTCGATGGCGACAACATCGTTCTTTTTCAAAAGCAACCATTTTATTTCGTAAGATTTATGGACTTTTATATTGTTACAATTAAATTGACATTTCTTCTATAATGTTTTTAATATATAATATTTTTATTTGTGTTTCTATGTTGATATTTTTAATATTTTATATAATTGTTTAATATACTTAACACTTCTTCTCACGATATATCTGAAATATTTCTAAGTTCGCGTAAAACGTCAATTAATCAATCAAATATCTTGTCGAAATTCATTTAAAAGAATATGTGTCACATTGCTTCCATGTGATGATTTTCATGTGCATCATA
>MJUU01029958.1:39958-51070 GCA_002080025.1 Modiolus philippinarum
TATTCGGATTTCGTTTGGTTTTATGCATTTTAAACATTTTTTGCAATAATTGATTTCCTATGTTTGGGTTCTAGTGCTGCTGATGCGGAATAAATTTCCGAAATGGCCATACAGCTCATTAAAATTATTGCAGCTGGAGTTAACATATGTGTTATGGTCTAATGTTCATTTACTCCATATCCTTTCATAGGATATTTGAAGGATGAACAATAAAGCGACAACCAACTAAAAAAAATAATTCAATTTTCCTCATTTAAATAAAGCATTGGTACCATTTGGTATCATTCATCGTAAATTTAACGTACAGTGCTACAGAAACGCCAAAAAATACAAATTACACACTAAAAGTAGATGTGTTCAATACATGTGTAATAATAAATTTCCAAATGAATACCGAAGCAAGGGCCCAAAATCGTATATCAAGAATGCATGGCAATATAAGGATTACAAACAGACAGAGAACACATAGAACAAACGTTTTTATAATAATAGTAATAATGATAGTAAATAAATAACTAAATACCAAAGTTACTGTGAATTAAGTAATTTTACATTAAACATGTTAAGGACAAAAAAACCAAAGAATTACTGAAAATCGACTTTACTTTATACCTTAATATTTAGAAAAAAATGTTGCTTCAGTTTTTTAAACACTGTAGTAAAGTTGAAATATTTAATTAACCATATTACCGCTTCTTATTAACATTTGTCATAAATGTGTATTGATAACATTTTAACACAATGTCAATAAAATGTAGAATATTTTATGACCAATTGATGATTGAAACTTATTGAACTTTAAGGCAATGAAGCAGGAGTTTTTGGTACGTTCAAGTATGTGAATACCAAAAAAAACTAATTTTACATTTTTCGATTACTACAATTTTCAAGAACTGTATAACGATAATAGATCTTTCTCTAATTTCTTGCAAATTTAACCAATGCCTGACCGGTGTGACCGGTGTGATTAAAATATTTCTCATCTCTAGACAGTCTTACACCCATTACCAGTTCTAAAAATAGCTCCTATGGGAATCCAATGATAACAGAGCTTGTGTCACGCCCTATTTTGTGTAATAGGTGTAAGACTGTAGAGAGAAAACAACTCACTGGAAATTTCCCGCCAAATCTATTAGAAATATACGCCTCGGTGTTTTACATTATGTCATTAGAGAAACATTTTCTACAACTTAGACACGTTAATTATGAGATTTCTCACATCTTGTTAAATAAATTTTGAAATGTTTAAAAACGCGGCAAGCCTCCTTTACAAACATTTGCAAAATGTATTTAACTCGATGTGAGTAATTTTATCATCAACTTAGTTCTCGTTGTAGAAACTATATGTCTGACATTGAAAATTCCTTAAAAGTCACACCTCGAAACTGGAAACTTTCAAGAGATTACAAAGATATTTTTCTAAATTTTCATTTTGTCAGAAAAATAATCAAAGGAAAAGAAAGTAGTTTCAATGTTTATAAAGTACAATAATGTAATTAGATCGTCATTATATTAATTCACATACCGCATTTTTCTAGATCAACTTCTTCGAAGCATCTGTGAGCATCATGTTTTGGCCGAGCACCTACAGAAACTATAACCATTATGAAAAGACAGAACCTTAAAGCAGAATACATGGTTCATGTAACTGATTACCATTATGTCAAGACTTAAACAATTTATATATTCAGCAAACGGAAATAAAAAAATAAAGTAGATTTGAAATTAAAAATTATTACATAACATACCAACTAATACATATTTATACGTGTTGGCACCTTGTGGACAGTAAAGTGTGGGTAGAATGAAGTACGAAAATGTGTATATTAAAACCGATTAAGCTCAACTTGAAAGGAATTATTTATAATATATATTAAATTGATCCAATAACATAAGGTCTGGGGTTTTTTTATTCTGAAACATTAACCTGGTTAAACATTGCTTTTTGTTTCAGTGTTTTATTATTTTGATCTCTCAACCATTTGATTTAATTGTTAATAAAACATTCTAATATGACGGCCTTCAATCGCTTTGTGTTCGAACCCGTGGAAAAAATAATACATACTTATGTGCAACGTAATAAACAAATGAACGCACTTTTGAATACGTCATAGATAGTTTTACATCAGTTTTGCAACGTCACAGACCAACTAGCAGCAAAAATGGCGTTGAATCCAGGTAAACTAGGAGAAATTCTACTATTATAATCGAAATAATTAACATTAGCCAAATATTTATATTATTTTTGCCACGGGCTTGCACTTTATTGTAATATTTTACCCCTCGCTGGTCGCTCGGATAAATTTTCGCCATAAAGTGCCAACCTGTCGTATAAATAATATAAATACACAGCTACTTTTAATTATCAAAATCATGTTTCAAGCATGTTTCAAGATGGTGAGATATAGTTTTATCTGAAACTTTAAAGTTGTTTTATTATTAACTTAAAACATGTTTTAGGGTTAGCTGAAAACATGTTACATGTTCTGTTTGACATAAAACATGTTTGGGAATTACAAAACAGGCCTAAAATTGCATATGAGGAGAAAACGACCAACAATTCAGATGTTTTAACGTAAAACAGGATGAAATGAAATTGATGTTTTAACTTAAGAAATCATGTCCCAGTGACGGTAAAATTACTTAATATATATGTTGTAATGTTGCAAGCCCTTGTTATTTCATTACCGTTAGATTGAAACACAGATAAAATATCTGACAAACTTATTTTACATACTTTTAACAGTAGGCGATGTACATCAAAAGTATGCTATGTTACTGTTATTACACTTTTTGCCTTTATTTAAGAAACAAATACAGTGAAACATGTCTAAACCGAACCTTGACTTAGCCGGAAACCTTCTAAACCAAACTCATTTTCAAGTCCCTTAGTATCAAAATCTGTTTATTTTAAACCTGTGTAAACCGAATTCCTCTCTAAACCGAACGAAATCTTGAGTCCGAAAGAGGTTCGGCTTGGACCAGTGAATGGAAAATTAGAAACAGAAAACCAAGCAGTTGTGTATAAATTAATTAAAATAAATAATTCTTTTTATTTACACTGGGGTCAAAGTGCGTATCGAGAATGTCCTTATTTACGTGAATTGCATTTAGTTTCTAAAGATGCGACTCGATAAGGTGCCTTATTGGCGTCAATGTGCACCTTTTTGCAGTCAATTTGTTATTAACGCAAATAATGCACTTAATCGAGTCGCATCTATAGAAATTAAATGCCATTCACGTAAATAAGAAAATTCTCGATACGCACTGCGACCCCAGTGATTTCTTGAAAATTGAAATTGTTATATCTTTGTTTTATTACCAGTTGGGTGGTGCCTCAGTAACTTGACTGTTATACCCCGGTGGTACCACTTGTCCAATTGTTGAGTACTTCTAGCTGCAATCATACTGAAACAAATAGATCTGGTCCTCAATCTAAACATCATTTTTTCAGTGGAAACTCAAGTTGGGCGTTACTCTTGGCTAGGTTTGAAATTATCGCCGACTGGGAAATCACTGTTGTCTCTGACGGAGCGTCAATGTTTTGCAAAGCGATCACCCAGTCGGCGGAACGTTCTGTCAATATATAGTTGCCCAAGTTTCACAGATTTTTTATCTAGCATTTGACCTAATTTGCCTTTAATTTTTACCTTTTCGAAAGGCTGAAATTGGTTTGGATCCAAAAATTTCTGCAAGGTATCTTCAAGGGAAAAAGCCTCGAAATTGTTCACAATAATGCAACGAATCAATCACAACATTGTGCAGATGGTAATAAAGTACCAGATAAAAACGATCATTTCTCTTGTTGGTTTCATTCTTCAGTGTGATAGTCTTTCATCTTTTTAGAAACTAAGTGAACGTCCCTGTAATGAATAGATTTGGGGTACTGTCTTTTCAGGCAGAACGTGTACATTTTTTAACACCCTGATATAAGTATCATCACTGCAAAGGCGACGAAGTATCCAAAATTCTAATTCTAGAATGGCATTGTTCAGAACAAAGATTGAAGCTGAGATAATATTGAGGGTCAGCGGAATTTTCCCGCAGAATTGTCCTGTCTTTTCCAAGCTAGATTAAGCAAACAAAGCTCATTATTACTGACGGTTAAAGTATAATTGATGGCGCGAAATCAATAAATTATTTTTATTTGTCTTCGAAATTAAAGACAAAAACATCATGAATAATATACCTCTCGTCAAGATCAGAGATGGGTCAATGAATTCTAAGAACATCTCTTTAACATAACCATCACGCTTACAGGCAGGGTAAAATGTGTCTTTTATGCCCCCTGGCAACCCCCAGAGTATGGGATTAAAAATATACATCACAGTGGAGGATTTTTAGATTTAGGAAGAGCTCTGTTAGTCTCTCCGTGTTTCCAGTATCAGAGTAATGTTCAATTTGGCTTGTAATACCACCGGGGAATCACAGTCAACCTGAAGCATCGTCAAAGTGGTAATAAAACAAATGTGTAAAAACTTCAATTATTTAAGTAATGCAGAGAATTGTTTATTGCAATTATTTTATATAACTGCTTGGTTCCCAGGTCCTAGTTTTCCGTTAACTACATTATAAGTACTTTATAAATTTGTTTCTTAGTAAAAGCTTAAAGTGATGCACAAGTGCATTTGTAGATGAAAAGTAAATTCAGAAATTTGCAGAAAGTAGATTCACAGTAACTTCGGTATTTAGTTATTTGTACGCAACATGGTATGCTTTTTATGAGAGAGCAAGCTTGACTTTACATACTGCTTTCTGTTATGTTGCTTTAATAAGTTTTTCAGACTTCTTTCCTGTTTTAGAGTCACGATAATGACAAGATCTAACAACGTTTATATTAATTTGGTAACACAAAGATGATCAAAATAAAAAATGCTAGTTTTATTGTCATTGAAACAATTTCTATGTAAATAATTATGTCAATTTTATTTTTTATTCTATTTGTTATTAGAAACATCTGAATGTTTTTTGTCGGCTTTTGTAAGTTTTTGAATGAATAAATTTTATATATTATGAAATAAATCCTTTCAAGCATAGTGTATTCGGTTGAAAAGATAAATACTTCCGTCCTTCGTCCTACCTACACGCAACTGTATACATGATGTCAACACACATTTTTTTATTTATATATCAATAGTTATAAGTAACACACTTTTTTAATTTTTTTTATTAATAAGTATGTGACATAATAATTATAAATTTCAAATTTACATTATTTTTTACTTCCGTTTTGATGAATATATAAATTGTTCGTGTCTTTCCATATTGATGTCAGTTACTTGAACAATGTATTCTTTAAGGTTCTGTCTATTCATAATAGTAATAGTAGTTTCTGCAGGTGCTCGAAGGAAACGTGAAACTCACAGATGCTTCGAAGAAGTAGATATAGAAAAATGTGGTATGTGATTTAATACTAGTAGTCATATTTAAATTATATTATTTTCTTTTATATCTGAAAACTTTAAAATGAACAAAAACAACAGTCACATTTATACAGTTCTGGAAAATTGAAACCATCAAATTTGTTAATTCACTGCTACAACTAAACATTCTTCACTGTTTGCAAAATAAATCAAACCGTAAAAAATATTTTGTATTCACATACTTGAACGTTTTAAATACTTCCACTGTATTTCTATCAATACATGTCATTAAAAATTTACATTTCATTGTCATTGTGCTAAATACATATAAATGATATATCAAAGATTTCTAGCTTAAGCAGCATTTTCTGATAACTTAATAAGGTTTTAGGACATTCAAATTAATTTTCTGTGCTGAAACATAATTGTATTATTGTTCAAAATATAAAATAAAATTTTAGGGATCACCGTGCTTTTAAGCGCAAAAGCTGAAACTAAATTTTTTTAGATTTTACATAGTTCTATGGAAAATTACTACACATCAGGGGATATCTTAATAAATTATAGATTTTTTTTCATACTGTGTATGTTTTTGCCATCATTATACCTCTTACATATACAAATTAAAAATTAGGGGTCATCGTTGAAATTAGAGAGATAAATTTTGAAAAGTTCAACTATATAATTTTTTTATCAAGTTATCTCCCTTGTGTAATTTCTGTGTTTTGTAAATCCAGCAACTGAATTGAAGCTTAGATGTTTTAGTTCACCTTTTTGTTATGAAAATGTTGTAAAAAGAAATAGGAATTAAAATTTCGAATACTGTTCTCAGCATTTTAAATAACTATTTTGTTAAATCCTAAATGTATGAAACCTAAATGACAGGTATTAGCCAAAAATAGCGAAATGATACTACTGAGAAACATTCAATAATTGTCGTCGATGCATCGTTTGCTGTGTTGTTTGTCTCTCAAATGTATTGTCATTCGGATTAAACTACACGGTCAGGTATTTGTAAGGTTATTTTTATAAATATCTCCGTCTTTGGACGTTGATTCTGATTAGTTCAAGATATAGCCACTTGCTTGTTTTATTTCTATCAAATAAATTTATAAATATTTTTGTTTCTATTCTTTTGAAATAAAAATTTTTATCTCTTAATAACTGATCATTGAATTGAAGAACTTCCAATTGTTCTCGGGAAAACCCTCATAGTTTTTATTTATTTATTTTTTTATTATTATTATTTTATTTATTTATTTATTATTATTTTTTTTAATTACAAAATATTACACTTTCACTTTTCAAAATTGTGTATAACATTCTACTGCTTTTTTATGTTGGGTTAATTTTAAAGATTAAAGTTTGATAGAAGGTTGTCGGGCAAAGGCTAAATCAGAACTGCGCCGTCATTCCAAAAAAAATGTCCAAAGACAAAATGACACGGAAAGATAAAATAATTACGATAGAGAGGAGAAAAATTTAGAATAATATACAAATGAACAATACGGATCCAATTAAAAACCGTGAAAATTAATTTATTGCACCTGTAGGGTAAGCAGTGTATAACATGCACATTCCGTTAGTGAAGTCAAATATAGTAGAGATCAATAACAAAGTAAGTGAGAACTAAACGTCAGTCTGAAGAGGAAAAATCCAGTAGAGTTGAATAACAAAGTGAGAACCGAACCGTCAGTCTGAAGAGGAAAAATCAAGTAGAGTTGAATAACAAAGTAAGTGAGAACCGAACCGTCAGTCTAAAGAGGAAAAATCCAGTAGAGATGAATAACAAAGTAAGTGAGGACCAAACCGTCAGTCTTAAGAGGAAAAATCCAGTAGAGTTGAATAACAAAGTAAGTGAGAACCAAACCGTCAGTCTGAAGAGGAAAAATCCAGTAGAGTTGAATTAAGAGTAAGTGAGGACCGAACCGTCAGACTAAAGAGGAAAAATCCAGTAGAGTTCAATAACAAAGTAAGTAAGAACCGAACCGTCACTCTAAAGAGGAAAAATTCAGTAGAGTTGAATAACAAAGTAAGTAAGAACCGAACCGTCAGTCTGAAGAGGAAAAATCCAGTAGAGTTGAACCGAACCGTCAGTCTAAAGAGGAAAAATCCAGTAGAGTTGAATAACAAAGTATGTGAGAACCGAACCGTCAGTCTAAAGAGAAAAATCCGGTAGAGTTGAATAACAAAGTAAGTAAGAACTGAACCGTCAGACTAAAGAGGAAAAATCCAGTAGAGATGAATATCAAAGTAAGTGAGAACCGAACCGTCAGTCTGAAGAGGAAAAGTCCAGTAGAGTTGAATAACAAAGTAAGTGAGAACCGTCAGTCTGAAGAGGAAAAATCCAGAGCCAATGGCAGCATCTGAAACATAGCGACACAACGACATCATACAAAAACGACATAGAAAAGAAAAAAGGAAACACACACACAGATGAACATCATGGCTACAAAAAGGGAAAGGGAATATCAGCTAGCATCTGGGACAGATCCACACGCTCGTGTCGTCCATAAAACTTCGACAGTGATGATTTCAATTTAGGGGCAACATATCCTTGCTTACATAGTCATTTGTAAGCAGAGTTCTTGTAATAATGTCGACCACAGGCCCTTTATTAGCGAATGAGTTGGGAGATGCTGGGGCTGATGGAATATTGCCACAAAGAAAAGGCAAGTTGACTATTTGAAAAAGTGAAGTCATCTCGTGATTAATAAAGCTTAGTTTGCATGATACCTCTTTTGTCAATTTTTTATGTGGTGTTTATACTTGAACCTTTTATTAGTATTATTTGGATTTGACTTAATGTAATTTTAAGTGTTTTGCACCAGCAAACATGACACAGATGTATGTAACCGTCAATGTCCTGACTTATATTCATTTATAACGTTTCAGATTATATGCTGTCGGTACATGGTGTTGATTACTTCCTTAACAAAGATGCAGTTGGATACAGTGATATTATGTGCATGGTAAGTTTTTATATTTGTGTTGAACAACGGCGCATACATCAGCCGTTGGCAAACAGCCATGCAGGCAAGAAGTTGACGAAGAGGTAAAGATGTTTTCGCCAGAAGTTTGTTCCTTCATTTGAACAATTTTGTGCATTTAATACTACTAAAACTCTTTCAGTTGGCTATCATTAAGATACACTTTCATTTTGAAATCGATTCATTCTTATTTGTATACTTCTTCATACAAGTTTTCATTATTTTAATTGCCACGTGAAGGCATATCCGTATAATTTTTGACGGTTCTAACTTCTTAGTAAAATACATGACATTGCAACCGAGGACCACAACAACTTGTCTTATTGCAATTTGAAAGGCCTTAATGTGGTTCGGGTGTCTTAAACTGCACATCTAGTAAACATTGGAATTTACAATTAAAATGTCGAAAATGATTTTGAATAAATGCAATGAAATAAGCAACATCTATACTGCCATTGTGCAAAGTACCTCTCGGTGGCCTTCTAGTTTAATCTTCTCAAATGGCATACCTTTAAGTACTACCAATTTAGCGTTATAGTAATTTCCTAGGATATGACACAAACTACTGTATACTGACATTTTTTGTGTGCTAATAGTATATAAATGATACAGATGTGACAAATGTGAAATTCATTCCAAGGAAGCAGATACAGATACGACTCTTTTTTTTTTAAATTTTAACAACATTAGGCCATATTTGGAAATAACGGTTGTTTCTAAAAATGGCAATTTCGACAACTTTTGTAAGACCATATTTGGAAATATCTTAATTACAACCAAAGTTACTGTAAATTAAGATTCTGCAGATGACAATTTCGACAACTTATGTCTCCTGAAACAAAATATGTACAAAAGCTGATAGCGAACAACTAACCAGAAGGATCTAAATGGCAATCCAAATCACCTAAGGATAAAGATTTGCACGAAGAAGATACTCTTTAGTTTTTAACAAATATTTAGATATTGGCAAATAAAATGTTTTTTTCTTAAAAGATCCAAAGTAATGAGAAATGGGTTAGTGAATATCTTCGGGCCTAACAGCTCCCCAGCAGTGGCATCGACCAAATGGCGAAAATTATAACTTAATACTAATGCTACTTTAAATTTGGTTCCTGTTAATGTTCGGTTCGACAACTTATATTTCTTTCGTAGAGATGAAATCAAAAATTTGGAAGACCCGAAACCGAAAAAATATATAAAGTTGATTTAGTAATGGCCCATCAATGAAACAACTTTCTACACTGGGGATATTGGTGTTTTGATATCACTTATAATTGATAAATTAAGCTTTTGATTCTCTATAAGATCTTGCGGAAGGTTTAGACTACAAGTCGTAACGGCTATTCATCTTTGAAACTGATTCAACTACTCATGGGGGCAAATAAATTGAGCTCTTAGTCACCGCCAATACTTAAGATCCAAGAAAAGGTCGGAATCATAATCAATATATAATTATATTAAAGTATTTATTTCTAAACAAATAGTAAAAGAGTGATAAGGAAATATGATCAGTTGTAAGTGTCCTCCTCGTGTCTTACCTAGGTGAACTAGTCAAAATATTAAACACCAGCGAATTTCATCAAGCTACCTATTTGTTTTAGTAAAGTAATATTTCCGTTATTCAGAAGCCAAAAAAGTGTATTGTCATCACCAAGTAAGCTAGAATTAACACAAATATATTCAGTTTCTAACATTATGAAACGTAGGTCTTGTGGTTTTCATCGTCATCTATATCAGAATCACATCTCGTAATTATATAATA
The DNA here is from genome assembly GCA_002080025.1 of Modiolus philippinarum. Lineage (NCBI taxonomy): Eukaryota > Metazoa > Mollusca > Bivalvia > Mytilida > Modiolidae > Modiolus > Modiolus philippinarum. Next base: position 50,074 of record MJUU01029958.1, read on the forward strand.
TCACTCCATATTGTCAGTAGTTTTTTAGCTCACCTGGCTATGCCAGGGTGAGCTTTTGCCGTCACTTGGCGTCCGGCGTCCGTTGTCCGTCCGTCGTCCGTCGTCCGTCCGTCCGGCGTAAACTTTTCATTAAAAGATCTTCTCCTCTGAAACCACTGGGCCAATTGGAACCAAATTTGGTCACAATAGTCCTTAGGTGGTCCCCTTTAAAAAAGGTATCCGGCAGGTCCGTACCTCATGCAAGATGGCCGCCAGCCGGGAACATAGTTTTAACATTGGACCCTATGGATAAACACATTCAAAGATCTTCTTCTCAGAAACTACCAGTCCAATTATAACCAAACTTAGTCACAATGGTCCTTAGATGGTCCCTTCCAAAAAAGGTATCCAGCAGGTCTGTACCTAATCCAAGATGGCCGCCAGCGGGGAACAAAGTTTTAACATTGGGCCTATGGGAAAGACATTCCAAGATTTTTTTCCCAGAAGCTACCCATCCAATTATAACCAAACTTAGTCACAGTCGTCCTTAGATGGTCCCTTCCAAAAAAGGTATCTGGCAGGTCTGTACCTCATCCAAGATGGCCGCCAGCGGGAACATAGTTTTAACATTGGACCCTATGGAATATACATTCAAAGATCTTCTTCTCAGAAACTACTAGTCCAATTAGAACCAATCTAAGCCACAATGGTCCTTAGGTGGTCCCATCCAAAAAATGTATCTGGTAGGTCCGTACCTCATCCAAGATGGCCACCATCTGGAACATAGTTTTTACATTGGCCCTATTGATTTTAAGGGGAACCTCTGCCCAAATTTTTGAATTTTTATTTGAAAAGTGGTCTGCATGTTTTTATTTCAGCACTATGTATTACTTTAATTATAAGGGGAACCCCTGCCCAAATTTTTTTTGAATGGTGTTCTGTTATGGGTTGTAATGGATGGTGGATCTTTCGGTTGCCATGGAAACCAAACAAGAATACTGTAATTTTAGAAAAAAAA
>MJUU01029958.1:51131-68834 GCA_002080025.1 Modiolus philippinarum
CGATACAGGCTCTTGAGAGCCTCTTGTTTTAAACACTAACGTGCGTGGATTAAATTCTTTGAGAGGTTTCCTGACATATATTTTTTTAGATAAACGCTAATTTCGTGGACAAAAATATAGTTCATTTGAAACATGATTTAAAATATTTCTTAGCTTTTGATAGTAAAATTTTGAAAGTCAAAATTCATTACCTCGAATGAAAGAATGTTGAAATCATGACTGAATCACTAACATACCTCTGCGAAACACAGCAGTTCGGGACTGTAAATTCCATAAATAGAGAATGCAGTATTATGGATGTTTTTATCTGTGTTTTTGTCTTGCAGACAAAATGGTTACAAGATAACGCCTACCACACAGCACCAGATATTATTTTACCAGGAGGGCAGTGAATGGCATAGATGAAAAAGTTCAACAACAGGAATACTTTTGCAGAATAAACTAAATGAATTGAGAATTGTGGACACAATATATAGGTCACACGCCTAATGCTGTTTTACAAACCTTTAAAGGTGTTTTAAATAGAGATGATCTTTTACAATTTTTAACTAAAATGTCAAGTTTTAAAATAAAAAACATTAGAAATATTACTTTTGTCTTGTTCTGTATAAATGTTTATCAACAGTTGGAGGAAACGATTTTTAAGAAATATTCAGCAGTGATCAATATCATGACCATATGCTACAGTAAAGTCACAGGCACTTATTTCATTAAAAAAATGTCAGTCGGTCCCTCTCTTCGGAGGAACTGGCATATTTTTTTATGAAACGAGTGAATGTGAGCAAATTACTAACCCAAGGAACTGCAGAAACAGACATTGGCAATAAGAGAGATTGTCAGACTTATATAAAGACTAAGAAAGTTCAAATTAACCCAGTTAAATGAGTATTAGTATATTTAGATAACATCCATTTGGATCAACCAATATATAGTGACGACCACAAAAGTTGCCAAATTTTGGTGTCAAAGTTTTTCGGAAAAAAATGTTTACGTTTCCGGAAAAAATATATATTACATTTCCAGAAAAAAACTACCTTTCCGCAAAAGAATTACCTTACCTTTGTAATTTTTTTTACATTACATCCACAATTAAAAGTTTTATTATGAACCATTTAACAATCAAGAGATAATAATAATCAATAAAAAATGAAGATCACTACGTGATTCAATAAATTTAGAAAGTTTATACCTTTTTGAACCATTTGATGTTCTTTTCGTATTTTTTGTACCAACGCATCAGGTACAATACTTAAAAGTAACCAACAAATGATTATTGTTCTGATACTTTTTCAGAAATTTATTTTGGTGGGTTTAAAAGTTGGGCATCTTTCACCTTGATGGGTCCTTTAAACATTTTCAATTTTTTTCTGGATTAATCATTGAATCAGTCAACAATGAATGGAAGTCTAACAACAGCATATCCCAATATTATGGATCCATCCAGTACATTTCTCCCGGGGGGGTGATAACATAAAATTTTGACGGGGGTGTGCATTTACAAAAATAAAAATCATACCCGAATGAATTCCAAGACAGCAGATAAAAGTATACCCGAATCTATACCAAAGCATATATCCCCAAACAAATTCCAGCTCACAAAAATGTACCCTTTAAAATTTATGTCATGCATGTTGCTTTTGTGAGATTTGCAGTAGATGCTGTGGAAGTCATTTTATGTGATAAAATTTTATCCCCTTATACTTTAGTGTCATGCAAATACCCCCGACAAATACCAGTCTGTTAAAACATATACCCAAAACTATACTCAAGTTATGAAATATATACCCAAAAAGATACTAATGCACTTAAAATGATACCCCTAATCAATACCAAAACCTGAAAAAAAAATCGACCCGCAAAAAAACGCACATCCCCGTATATCAATATAATTTTGTGTGGAACATCTTTTTTTACCATTATAAAATATATTAAAATAATAATGAAAGCTACCTTATGAACCAGGTAAATTTTCCGGAAACGTAAACTTTTAATTTGCGGAAACGTAATGATTAACATTTGAAAAATTTCCAGAAAAGTAATGCGCCCGTTAAACTTAATTCTGATGATTCCTCATATCGGTAATTTGAGATTGGAATGTTCATAAGAGAAAGGGAAAGTTCAAAGGACAAAATACCAAAGTTACTGTTAATTTATTTTCTGCATATGCGCCTTTCGACAACTTATGTCTCATCAGTGCAGATCAAAACGTCGAAATAAATACATCCTGTTTGTCGTACATCTTGCTTAAGGTAGTTGTCACCTTTGAATGAAAGTAATGAGAATTTCATAAAAGTGTTCTGTATCAGTAGGACTTGATGAAGGATTGAAAATAAACAAGGAAAAAAAACTAGGTTCATGGGCTTGGTTTTGAGATGCAACCAATTAAAAGTTTTGCGAGAAAACCAATTTTCTATGTTTTTCATAGACTTTGTAAAAAAAAATTTGAAAGTCTGTATTAAAAAATCGAGAGAAGGCGTATTGTCAATTTCTTGAAATTTGTCCAAAAGTCCTTATAGGTGCATTCTTTAAGAGTGAAAAGCGGGTGTTTATGGGCAAAAAAAATCACATGTTATGATATGGAAAAAGACAGAATAGTCCGCATATCTGAGCAAATGTCAGAAATCAACGGTGGAAACTGCCGTAAAACGATTGCTGTCAGATGTTGTCAATTTGATCAAAATATAACTATCAAGAGGTGCACGAAGAGCAAAAGCTAAAAACAACATTTACGCAGAGAGTTGATTGGGCATATCCTAGAAATGCCAAAGCTGAACAGCAGTAAAAGGATATGTGTTTTTTTTTTTAAAGTTTAATACTCTTCGTTTCCAGTTAGACATAAGACCGCAATTAATAGAATATGTACAACAGCTCTAACATGGCGTCCAGATGGCAGAAGAAGAGTCGGTCGGCCAAAAACAATATCGAGGAGAACGACAGAGCAAGAGAGAGAACAACTTGGATGGACTACATGAGCACAGACAAGAGTGGCAGTAAGAGACCGGCTTATTCGGAGGAAGTTAATCTGGGTCACGAAGCGGTTAGGTGAGGTGAGGTGAGGGCATCATTTAAGAATCTCATGTGGCTATATCAGATTCAAATATCGCCAATATTATTGGAACCGTTTTGTTAATTTCGTCTCCGGTGTATACTTTGTTTCAAACCGAAGTACAATTAATAGGTCTTTTCTGGATGCTGTGTAATAATGTTCTCCTTATGTTTTATGTCTTGTCTCTTTTAAAAATATTATTTTCATGCCAATATCAATATCTCAATTCAAGTACGTAAATTTATAGTTCAGATGTAATAGATATCACGCCTTATCAACGGTAATAGGCAAATGCTTCTGTGACCTTCTGTTTTAGAGAGAAAAATGCCCAAAAATGCGACAAAGCTAGAAACGGGCATAACTCTAGAACGGTTAACCACAGAGTGTCGGCATTAAGTAACATGGGTCCGTCATGAAATTTTACTCACATATTTTCATCATGACACTTTATCAGCTATCCTATACGATGTCCGAGTCTATCCCATAACTCTGTCGAAGAAAATGATTTTTGAACGTTCCCGGATTACTTATCTTTTTGTGGTGGTCTATACTATTGTCCAAAATTATCAAAAGATTTTGTCCAGCCAATTTTAGAAAATGAGGATGAAAAGAAAATAATTGAGCTGTAAAATGGAATTAATCAGTATTGGTTGATGAGAAAGTAATGGCTGCTTTTATTTTAGAAGTATATAATATGTCTTTTTAAATGTTTCGATGATTTATTTAAAAGTTATCTGAAGTTGATAAATACATGTAAAACTCTATATTATGCATGTTGTTAAAATGCTATATAATCATTACATGCACCAGGGAGATATTCCTTGGTGCAAATAATATTTACAAAAATTAAGATATTGCAAGTTTTCAAATAATATCGGTTTTCTGACCAACACGTACCGGAGTAATGTCTTCTTGGCTGATGAATCCCCTTATGGAATCAGAGTCTACCAGCAGAGGCATTGTCCCGGTGAAATGAATAACTAGACACAACATGCTTTGCATGAGGATGATATTCCATAGTTTTAAACTATATTTACAAAACTTTGGATATTTCAAATTTTCAAATTAAAGTGGTTTTCAGACCACGGTGTCGGATGTTTCTTTCGGGTCATGGTGTCGGAGCTTGCATCTTCTTCTTAGAAGTAAGCTTCTACTTACAAATGAAAATATTTGTTAATATCATTCAATTAAAACAGCATATGACCCTTTATCTTGCTCTTGAAAATGTGTCTTTATGTACTCATATTTGTAAAGTATTGTAATTACATATCAACAACATACCAGCCATCATTAATTTTAATTTTGTACCACAAACTCAAATCTGAAGTATTATCAATAGTATACTTGTGTTTTAAGGTAGCTATGATTCCATTGCAATTATTCTGCTCAGCTTTGGACACTTGATTAATTTAATAAATATATGTCTATGTCTATGTCTACTGTTTGTAGAGGTGCTGCACTCAAATATGGAAGATAATAGGAGATTCCTACAATGGCCGAAAATCACAATCACAAGTCACAATCCACAAGGGAACAGCACAATCCACAAGAGAACAGCACAATCCACATGGGAACAGCACAACCCACAAGGGAACAGCACAATCCACAAGGGAACAGCAGAAGACAAACACCAATAAAAGACAGAAGACAAACGTAAACAACAATAGGAATTCTGGATAGCCGGACTTGGTACCGACATTAGCAAAAGCTAGCGGTAGGTCCACTCAATTTGATAAAATTCAAATTGGGACAACTTATCAAACGGTCTTTTAAATTTTCTTGTCTGAAGTTCATTTCTTTTTGTTCTAACAAACAGCAAGGATTCTTCTCTAATAGTACCTGCACCAATCATTGTTCTTGGACATGTGATGATATGATTAATGCATGCAATCTTTTGCTGGACAACATTTTTGTTCGTTTTGGCAACACTATTTATCAACAGGTAATTGGTATTCCCATGGGTACAAATTGTGCACCTCTCAATGCAAATCCTTTTCTGATATGTTACGAACGATACTTCGTGAAAAAGCTTCAAAACGGAACCATACCAAAAAGTGATGAACTTATTTCTATTTTCAATGATAACAGCAGGTATATTGACGATATCCTTACTACTGACAATCCCAATTTTTTAGATTATGTAGACATCATTTACCCACAAGATCTGAAATCAAATAAAGCTAACAATGACTCATAATACTGTCCTTCTCTGGATCTAACTATCATTATTGACTCGGTTAAAATAAATAATAAAATATATGTAAAAAGAGCTGATTTTGATTTCACTTTCACTACTTTCCCTTTTCTTGACGGCGGCATTCCTCTAGATATATCCTACGGGTGTATATTTCTCAACTAGTACGATTCGCACGCGTTTGTTCTACTCTTGATGATTTTAATGAAGGTATCCTTACTATCACAGCCAAACCTTTACAACATATCCTTTCATTCACCATTTACAGATTTCATAAGTTTTTAAATACATTTAAGGTAGATCGGTAGTCTTCCGCCATTTTGAATTTGTTATTTATACTGTTATGGTATTATCTGCTTTTTAAATATGCAAATATTTTTATTTGTAATGTATCAATAAATATTATATCAGAAACATAAAAAGCAAAGGACCTACAACGACTTGATTTTACATGTATTTATTTAAAAAGATGAGGCGTGGTAATTTGATAATTAGATAGTTTGGAAGAGGAAATTTGAAAAAGGGAGATAATCTGATAAAAATATTTTACAAAGATATCACTATGAAAATTCACACTTTTCAAATTATATGGAAAACAAAATCGGTGACCCCCATTTTTCTTTATATCTTTTGAAAGTATGTTCAAAGGGCTAACATATGAGTAAAATAGAATGAAATCTATGGAATAGTTTTAAAGAAAACAATCAAATACCTGTTTTTTCCCTATATATTCATTAGAAATATTTGATTATTTTGATATCAGTTATTTTAAAAACAAGCACGGTGACCCCCTCTTTTATTTTTTTATTTCAATGCTAATATAAGGAAACTTTCCTGAGAAAATAAAGAAAATCTATGGAAAAAATTTTGGACTACCCATCTACCTTAAGAAGTTTACGATGGATATGAACATTTGAATTACAAATATAGCGTTAAAAGGTTTTTACTATGGGCATTTATAATCCTCGTTTTTACGGAAACGTTGTTAAAACATGCAAAAAACTGATTAAAGATCCAGAAAAGCTGGGACGAAACTTACATTTTTTACATAACAGGGGATATTGACAAGATACTCTGCTTGCATCTGTTAAATTAGCTTTCAGATCTAGTGACCTGAAAATTAAACACACATACTGGCCTCTCACTGATACTGTCGATGTCTACTGAAATATATGATGATTCTTGACCAAACCCTTCGGGAAGTTTTGAGTTTGATTTTTCTTCCGTAGTACAACAGTGTTTAACCAGCAGACTAGGCTCCTTGAGCTAGCCGGCAGGTTAGCGGTCAGCACCCCTTGACCCATCTTTCAGAATTACGTAATTGTCAATACCTATCCTTTCAAGATTGTTTTCATGGAGTTAGCAGTGTACCTGTTTCTGGTTTATTCGTATGTTTATTATACTATAGGGAAACGGGATAGATAAAGGAAATGCTTGGGTACCCATAAACCAGTTTAACCCTACCACTGGCTTTTGCTAGTGCTGGTATCAAGTCTGGCTGTCCCGAGTTCCTATATATCGTTGTTTACGTTTGTATTTGTCTTATTTGTGTTTTATCCTATGTAGTTCCCTGGAGATTTTGACATGTGATTGCATTTTCAGCCATTGTAGATGATTCCTGAAATCCAATGTTTTACATTTAAACCGGTTTATGGGTACACAAACCTCCCCTTTCTCTATCCCGTTTCTCTATGGTATATAAAGTCAACAACAAGGACCAAAATATACAACAAGGACCAAAATATAAAACAAACCAATTCAGGTAGACTACTTACTCCAAGACTACTATCTTGAAAAGGAAGGAATAAGACAAAATGTTTTTTTTAAAGATTGGCCAGCTACCGGCTAGCCCAAGGAGCCTAGCCTTCTGGTAAAATACATTTGCACTACGTAAGAAAAATCAAACTCAAAACTTCCCGAAGAATTTTGTAATGTATGTTTAAGGAGTTATTAACACGCAACTTTTGCATTAAATTAAACATGGTTATTACATTCATTGTCAGATGTTTCGCACAAATTCTTTCCCTTTAGTATTATTCAGGAAGTGGAATTTCACCCTCTTATAAGTTATTTTCGTATTATTTGTAGATCTTCAACAGTGATGCACTACTTTTGATTTTTCTTTTACATTTTATATCAATGTGCCACATTTGCAACAGCAAAAATGTTTACAAATGCGTTAAAAAATCCAGACTGTTTTAATTTAACTGACTATTACAACATCCAACAATTCTACACTTTTTACCTTGATTTCACGTTTAGAATTATTTTCCCCTTGTAAGAGTTTTTCATAAGCACATTACCATTTTTCAATTATGCTTTAGAAATTCGGTATATCAAACATTACTAAAATTTAGGAAATTTGAAGCAATGATGAGGAAAAAAACAAGCTCGCAAACAACTTCTTACTAAGGGCATTTCTTATCCTCGTTTTTACGGAAATTTTTTAAAAATCCCAAAATAATTGACGAAACCTATATATGTATTCAACAACCCAGTAGTCAGTACTTCGGTGCTGACCCGAAAACAGAAATTAAATTAACAGTAACTTCGGTATTTTCTTATTTATTACAACTAGGCCGATGCCTTTGCTGGTGGACTGTTAGTCCCAGAGGTATTCACCAACCCATGCAGTAATCAGCACTTCGGTGCTGACCCGAAAACTTATTTTATCGAAATTTGGAATATTTAAATTTTACAAAATTTTGTTTAAAACTAAGGTGTTTCTCCCACTTGCATAGCTCTGTCTTTAGCTGAATTTTGGCTTTTCTATTTAGATTCTTAAGGCTATTTGTTCTCTATCGGCTTTTACAAGTTTTTCGGTTAATGAACTTTCAAATGTTTTGGTTTGATCTGTACTGATGAGACATAAATTATAGAAATGCGCATATGCAGAAATTGAATTAACAGTAACTTCGGTATTTTGTTATTTATGTAGTAGGGAATATTAGCGGATCCGTTACAGCAGCCTTGAGTTCCGATGACCTGCAGATCTTTACACGTATGACGGTCCCTCTGATACTGCCAATTTGAATAAAATACCTGATAATTCCTTACCAAATCGTTTCGGGAGTTTTGGGTTGATTTTTCTCTCGATAGCTGAACCTTTCAATTAACCGTCAGTATAGCTACAGCCACTCCTTAGCCATTCTTACCAAGAAATTGGTGTAGTTCCAACTGGCTGTCTGTCTGAGTGTATAAATGTATTATTGTAAAAGGAAATTGTATTTATTATTGTAAGAAGAAATGGGAAAGAGAAATTTGAGCTTTGGGTGCCCAAAATTCGTTTCATCATACTGTGACATTTGTTAGTGTTCGCTGCAAGAAAGGCTGTCATGGGTTCAGGTATGGTTGTGTTATTTTGTAGTACATCGGCAAACAAATACCGAGGCAAAAATGATGAAAGGGGTTCTAAAATCAAAAATAAAAAATCACGGCAGTTCATATCCAACATGAATTGAGACAGCATGACAAAACAAATAAACAAAAATGAACAGGAACGCAACAAAACTAGAGTACTAGCAGTTGAGGTATCATCAGGTGCTCCGGAAAGGTAAGCATGATCTGCTCCATGCGTGGCATCCGTCATACTGCCAGTGAAAAGTCCGGTTTTATCATTTTTGGTGTTTGCTGTACAAACTACAGGCACGGCAATAGCGAGTTGTGAAATGAAGACGCCATATGTCGGAGATGTGGGAATACGGTATTGATGCTCAAAAACGGGAAGTTCACTATTGGAAAGTCGAAATCCTCGTAAAGTTTTGTTTTCAGACATCCAGAGTTGTCGATGTAGAGGTATATGTCCAGGTATAATGCTGATGATCTCTAATCAGTTGGGTATATTAGATGAAGGTTATCCTTAAATTGAGGATAATTTAATGAAAGGACATCATTTTTATAACGGAAGCTGAAATTAAAGGACTAGGGTAGCTTATTGTCTTTTTTCTGAACTAGCCTTTGTATGAACCTGGATTTATACGAATAAAGAAATAAATGCGCTAAAAGTGGCGAACAACTAGTCCCCATAGGTATCCCTATTGTCTGTTGGGAAAACTTGTCCTTCAAATTCTACAAATATGCTATAAAACAACGGCAGTAGAATACCGAAGGAACAAAGCACAGCATAACACAAATCAAAGTCCAGAGACAAGGCAAAAGCAAGAACACCAAAAGACGGAAGACCAAAGACACCACACACGAACATTACATATACAGCACAAAAACTAAAGCACTAACAGTGTGAACTCTCAATAAACAAGAGTGACATCAGGTGCCCCGGAAGGGTAAGCATTCCTGCACAGCACAGAATTCCAGCATTGTGATTACATTCTCCTCTGTGTACTATTTGTGTGAATCAGTGTGATGTTTAACAAAATAGGCTCATCTTTACCTATCATCTTTCTTTCGCCCTTTTTAATACAGAGAGACTGATGTATTAAATCCCGGAGAACTGACTTTAGCTTTTCATATGGAAGAGTAGTGTAAAGTGTAGAAAAATCAAATGTTTTGACACTGTTGCAGTGGTTGAGTTCAGTTGAAGACAGATATTCTAATTAATCTTTTGAGTTTTTGAGTCACTCCACTTGTTGAGTATATATCTTTAGGTCATCTTTGACTGCAGTAAGTAATGAAGTTGGGAGCTTAGAAAGAGGTTTTGTTGGGCATTTGGCAGACCCAGCAATGTATTAAATGAGTTTTCCTGCTAATTGTGGTCTGCAATTCCCATTTTCCAATTTCATCACCAAACTGTCGCTCCTATTTCAAGGCGGTTGACAATTATGTCAGTCTTCCAGCTCTATGCGTATTCATAATTTCGTTTATAAATTAATTTTTGTGTATGAATTATTCTTTTTGTTCGTTTAATTAGTATTCCATGCATTATCAATTTGGCTTTGAGTAAAGTTCTATATGATTTAAATTTACCTACAAATGTTAAATATTCTGTTATAAGAAACAGGGTGAGACAATGGGACAGTTGCGGAAACAAGCAATCTATGCGTCACATTATCTTCATATATAGTTAAAAAACAACGGAAATATTATAAGATGATCATCCGATCCCACACTTTCATACTTGCAGATGTCTTCTAATAAATAAATAAATGAATAAATAAATAACATTGAATAATATAAATAAAATAAAGGTTAACAATTTACTGGTTTTCAATGTGTTTATCTCTGCAGTTGTGATCGAAATCGAATTAACTCAGTAGCTCTTGGGGCAGTTTCTTTGCCCTTTTAAAAATCACTGTATACATTCTACATGCTTAATGCCAAGGAATCGAGTGTGGAATGCACATTTCAAACATTCGAGAGCTAGATATATTGCTGATAGGAAAGGGGGTTCAGAATTGGAAAGTTAAAATTATCAAGTAAAAAATAAATAATTAAATAGACCAACTTGAAAACAAAAATTGTTAATCTAGTGAGGGTTAAATTAAGGTTATAGACATAGTTTGGTAAGAGTTTCATGCCGAACCAGACTAGAGGCTCTTATAAGATTTTCCCAAGAGTCGATTACTATTATATGTATGTCATGAATTTCAAAAGATCTTGAGTTAATATTGATTGACACACCGAATTTGACATTACACCGGACTTTTCAATTACAATGTGAAGGGTGTCACATGTGTAGCAGGTCGTACTTACCCTTCCAAAACACGGTTTTCAGTGGATTTTGTTGTCTGAGTTGTCTTGATATCAAAATGTTATACTTTGTTTTCACCATGTACAACCGTTACCGCGAGGGATTAGCTACAGCATGAGGGAGTAGATTTTTTCGCAGGAAGGAGTAGAATTAGTGAAGAAAGCTTCACAAGTTTTTAAGGAACACATTTCCTTATAAATCACATATGCCACGGAACCTCCCAGTTATTATGCTTGTTGGTTGTGTTATTAGAAATCTAGCAGATGATTTCATTTTCTCAAACACCTCGGACTTTTACAGGTGATTGGTACGAAGAATTGTTTTATGACCTTGTACAGTGAAGAAAACTAGCCATGTTTACGGGTGTTAATCTATAGATTGTCATCAAAGCGATCCCTTTAATATTTATCTTCAAAGGTCATGAAAATTTACTGAATTACATATCACATACGTGAATAGGGTAACACCAGAGGGAGTGAATGAAAATTTCACAGCAGCAAGAGGGAATCGCTTCAATTGTATACATTTTGTACATACTGTTCATATATTCTCACTGACAACCCCTAAAGTTCAGTGTATCAAATGTCATTGAATAACAAAATACTGAAGTAACAGTGAGAATGTGAGATATTGCTAGATGATAGTTTGTCACTAAACGATCCTCGCTTTGGTGATTTTCTTTGTGTTATCTATCCAACAGAGTTCGAAATTAAGGACACTTGACACTGCCACATCGGCCTCATTTATTGACCTTCATCTTGAAATTGACAACAGAGGTAGATTTCAAAATAAGTGTATGACAAACGCGATGACGTAACTTTTCCAATAGTCAACTTCTCCCAATCATTTGCTATTCAAGGGTCTTTGTTCGATACAGTGATTTCCTGAATTGATAGAGTCCTGTTGCTCACAAATAGGCTACTACAACAAAGGGTATGCTACCCATAACTTTAAGTCATCACTGCAGAAGTTTTACGGTCGACGCCACGATCTTGTCGACTACTACAGAATATATGTTTCCCGGATGACAACAGATCTTAACCTTTAACAGTTAAAGATGACTTATTTGTCTACTACTGGATTTGACTTTACTGCCGATATTGACATGCTCAACACGGCGGGTGTCTTATATGAAACAATAGCAGTAGAATACCGAAAGAATAAAGGAGTGAAATTTACAAAAATCGAAGTCCAAAGACATGGCCAAAACGAGAACACAGACAACAATGATGTTAGACACAGAAAACAATGACATTAGACAGATACAAAGCACAGAAATAGAAATCACAACATTCAAAACAAAGGCACCCACAGTGTGAACTCCAGTGAAACTGAGAGTGATATCAGGTGCTCCGGAAGGCTCTGTTAACAGCACCCGTCACACTGTGAGTGACTTAATCCAAGAAAATGTCAAAGTCGGTAGTCAAATCCGGGGAGAAGTGAATCTAGCTGAAAATGTCCACTTTCATTTGGGATACTGACACGTCATATCTTTTAATGATGTTGTGGTGACGGCCATAGAAGTTCTTGAGGGATGCAATTAACATATGTTGAACAAATCCCTGACTAAGCAGCTTTTGGCACAGTGTTTTTGCTCTGTTTAGAAAATTAAAAAATATGAATCAGGAGATTAGTCTGCAGTCTACCATTGCATCTGATCTCATCAGGGTTCGTGTTGTCTATCTGTATATGTGCTTCTTTATTTTCATTTTCTGTTCCATGCTTGACTGTGTGTTGTCTTTTATCTTGGTGATTTCAATGTTGCCATTGTATTTGGATTGTTCTTTTTTGACTGGCGGTTTGGTTCTCGTTAACTTTATACCTATAATTTCTATTCTCTAATGATATGTCAAGTTTAAACCGGTTTTGACCCGTTAGATAAATTTCTTTATTCAACGTATGCTGAATAAAGCCCCGTGCTATTTCCCGCCAAATCTATTCGGAATAAAATTCTCGGTGTTTATCACTGATCATTAGAGAAAAAGATTACACCACTTTATCCCGTTTATTACCATATTTTATCTACTCTCGATAGTTAAATTTTGAAATTTAAAAATGCTCGACAGCCTCGCAATTTAAATTTTAAAATTTAACTATCTCTAGTGGATAAAATACGGTAATGAACGGGATCTTGTGGTGTAATCTATATTTATCCATTTATATAGTAGTCTCGATTTATATACGAAGAAAATTTTGAGTTTTTTAACTTTTCTGCCAACTGCTCCACCACCTTCAACGGACTGAGCTTATGTCTGTTTCCTTACATTACATTCGTTTCATTCCCTTTAATGTAATATCATAGCTTGAACTGGTACTTCCGTATTTACTCTCTTTTTCCATGGAAATGCGATTTCAAATTTCGCATGGATTGTCTGATTGTCGCTTATCATGACGGAATAGGAGCCAGAAGCATACAATGTGCAACAATAGACCATATTAATTTAGTTTGAAACTTCGGACCGATGACTTGTGGACATGACCTGGTTCCCTATATTCCCATGAGCATGAAAGAAAAAGGGAATATTCTTAAAACAGAATTATTTGTCGGAAAATCAAACTTGTCAACATGACCTGTGATTTCATAACTGAGTTTTACATAAAGATATACTGCAATCTTCATCAATGAGGCAGATACACATATTTCTGTGAAGAAATTAAAGAGAAGTTGCACAAACAAGTTTGTAAATTTAATGCAGACCTATAGAAGGGCTAAAGCATCATGGTACTGAGCAACGTGTTGAGTTTGGGATTATGGCTGTTTTATGAACTATTAAAGTGAATATATGACTGTTATGTCATGATATGAACGATTCCCTCCGAATTCCTCGTGCTGCTCTGAAATTTTGATTTGTTCCCTCTGGCGGTACCCTGTGCACGTATGTCATATATAATTAAATAATTTTTCATGACCTTTGAAGATAAATTTGGTGATTTGAAGGGCTCGTTTTGATGACAATCTATCGATGTGCACCCGTAAACATTATTGGTTGATAGTTTTCCTCGCTGTACTAGGTCACAAAATAGTTTTTCGCACCAATAACCTGTAAAAGTCCGAGGTGTTTGAGAAAATGAAATCATCTGCTGGATTTCTTAGAACACAACCAACAAGCATAATAACTGACAGGTTCCGTGGCATAAATGATTTATAAGGAAATGTTTTCTTTAAAAACTTGTGAAGCTTACTTCACTGATGTTAGGAAAAATTGCCGGGAAATTATACTCCCTCTTGCGAAAAAATCCACTCCCTCGTGCCGTAGAGCTACTCCCCCGTGGTAACGGTTGTACACGATGGTTTTGTCTTGGTAGCCTGATTATGTTTGTGCTACAGATTTGTCGTTGTAGTTGTCTGAATAGTGAAGAGTTTTAGAGGGTATGAATGTCCTTTATCGTTAATCGTCAAACGCCTTTTTTCAGTTAACGTTAACATCAGACATGGGTGAAAATTTTACCGTTAATCGGTCATAAATATATTAGTGCGATTCGTGAAATTACTTGAATTTTGTACAGTTATTGTTGTTTTGAAGAAAAACTTGTCGACTTTCCAAAATATATCTGTGAAAAATATCGTGAAGGCATAAAATTACCGTTAACGTCATCAAATTGGCCTTATTTTTTACAGTTTACAAGGATACATCTTTTTTTAACAGATGCTTCTTCCAACTTTTACCTTGGTACTGTTTCAGAGCCAAAAAAGTTTTACGTACCATTGCCTTTTATTGGTTTTGTCTAAGGGTCGGGAAATAATATTAACTAATCATCTACCTAGCAGATTTGCTCAGTTCAACACTATAATTTTACTACCATGATTTCGCGGTGATGGGTATCACATGTGGTGCTGCATTGGGTGAACTTGGTAGAATTCCGTTGCAATTGTACATAGAGCTTAGTGTGATAAAATTTTGGCTAAGAATAGCTGACAGTAATTGCAGGACAATTGTATGGGAAGCTTATCAATCAGAACTTCATCAACATGTACCATCAACTGGTTGAAGTGTCTGAAAAATCGTAAAGCGATCAGCAATCTGTAGATTTAGGGCAAGCTGTCACTCGTTGAAAATTGAAATTGGTGGTCGTAAAATACCACCAATTCCTAGAAATCTCCGTTTATGTAATTCTTGTAACTAAGTAAGACCAGCGACAGGCAAACGTTATTTTCTCTAGTAAAAATTCAACATTTAACCATTGGAATGAAAATGATAAATCCTGTAATATTAGAGTCAATTTGGTGACTTTATTCAAAAGCATCTTTTTAACACAGGTTAATTTCAATTTTATTTCTTTGTGTTATTGTGATTGTTTTATTAGTAGTATAGCGTTAACCTCCATAAACTGTTATATGTGCTGTAATGCTTGTTTGTGATAATGTTTGTCAAATCCATTATACTCATGTGGTTCTGAGACTAATATAAGTTAAGTTAGTCCAAGTCGTGGTTGTACAATAAAATATTTATGTGGACCGGAGGTAAATATATTCGAATTTTTAAGTAATTTTAATTGAACTGAAGTAAAGATAAACTTATTCCCATGGATATTGTGTCCAGATTACAGGTAAACAGTATGCAGTGTAGCAAATAGCTTCATAATCCATCAAAATGCTTTGATTTGAAAAATAAACTGCATATGAAGATCAATTTATGACACTAAGGACTACTTTGTGACTATACTTATTAACTTTACAATCATTTAAAAATAACTACAAAAATCCGGTTTTGCGATTTTCGGATCTTGTATCTCAAATATCATTTATTGTAACTGCTCTAAAATTCTGTATATCATTGTCCATGGTTATTCACAATTTTATTTTAAACTTTGCCAGTTTAACATTAGATTAAACGGGGCTTGTCGAACGAAACTTACCGGTACACTAACGAACCTAGCGGGGGACACGATAACTAGAGATAGTGCAACAGTCCCGTTCTCTTTTCTTTGAAACTTTTGAAACTTTTTATTTTTCTAAAGGCCCCACATGGGGCATAATAGTACAACATTACACATGTAAAATATGGAACAAACATATATACATATAAGAATTAGTATATGCAGATGGAAGTAGAATATTGCAAATTACTAGATATCAAATAGAGATATGACAAATTAACAAAATTTTGTCAATCCAATAAGTACATATTTATCTTGACTATTAATTATCTCAGAAAAACTTACAATGCTTCTGTTATTATATATATGAACTGGTATAAATTTATATCTTTCAGAGCAGAAACAAAGTATAGTTTAACAAATAGTGAAACTCATCACCTATTTCAAATCTATCGGCCTCAATTGGCAATTTATGACTACCACATCTAAACTTGATAAGACTAATTAATCTGGTGGAAGAACAGAGAGATATTTCTCAAACCCAAATTCAGATTTATAAATTCTATAATTAATACACTTGGGTGAATTAAATATTTGTGTTGTCCACTCTTCAACAAATTTATTATGAAAAAACTGTTTTACAATTTTTGACAATTTAATATTAGCTAATACAGTTTGATCATTCCAACATTGATAAAAACCACACTCAAGCAAAATATTTTTATAAATGACAACCATTTAGAATGACACACATCACCTGCATCAAGCCTATATAATATATCATACAAAGTGCGAGAAATTCTCTCTTTTTTACCATTTAGTATTCGTTGCCAAAAAACCAACCATTCTGGCTTTTATACATACTGACATAGGAATTCTACCAAGTTCTCCATAAACAATACAATAGGTGATATCCAGGTTCATGGTATGATCTGGTTTGCACTCCCTAATTTATCACTTTATAAGAGTTATCTTTCTTGGATGTGGACAACCACAAATATTCAAGACTTCAAAGTAGGTGATCTAGTTGAATTAATCTTAAGTGATTTTGTACTGATTATTGAATCTTAAAAAATCATCTGATACAAAAAATATTTTCTATTACTATTATTTATTTTACTTCAGAACCATGAAATCATTTGCCTGTCACTGAACAGAAATATTTTCTTTTCTTTGACCATATCTCTAATGAAATGTTTCAAAATGTTTTACTCCTGTTGCTTCTCATGTTGGGAACTTCGATTTTCTCAAAAATAATTCCGTTTTTTGAAAAAATCACGTTAGAATATTTCTATTTTCCTTAGTGCTCATTACAACAAGGAATCGGGAACCAGTTTTTGTCCACACCGGGATCAGTCTAAAAGTATAAATTAGGGAGTGCAGACCATGAACTTGGATATGGTCTATTTGGAGTACATTTTTTTAACTTTCAATATATACTTACAAAATTCTAAATGTAAAGATTCAATAATTTCATTATTTTCATAACCCCAAACTCCTGCACCATATAATAATATAGGTGCTACCATAGTGTCAAAAAGTTGTAATAAAATATCTATTGGCAGACAAAGATTTCTTGCTTTACACAATACATAGAACATTGCTTTCCTGGCTTGTTGAATAAGTCGAGATTTATTTTGGTAAAACGAACCCTTTTTGGGGAAAATAAGTACCTAAATATTGAAAATTTTCAACTACAGATATTTGTTCATTATTATAAAAAAAACTGAGTATTCTCACATTGCTTATTTTTAAAGAATACAGTACAGCCAGAGACTTACCGTGATAAATCACTGTGATAGACATATCACTCTGCTTAGTGAAATGTGTATATTTTATTTCCTGTTTGATCTATCAACATGCTTTCTTTTGCATTTAAAGTGATACAGTCTGCCACTTGACATGTAAAAGAAGTAATGTGGATAGATCAATTAGGAAAATAGATATATTCATTTAAAATTTTAGAGTGATATGTCTATCACAGTGATTTATCACGGT
>MJUU01029958.1:81121-107145 GCA_002080025.1 Modiolus philippinarum
GTGAGTGTTAGAATAAGATATCTCTGATGCTAGTGTATACGATGGGGAGTGTTAGAATAAGATATCTCTGATGCTAGTGTATACGATGGTGAGTGTTAGAATTAGATATCTCTGATGCTAGTGTATACGATGGGGAGTGTTAGAATTAGATATCTCTGATGCTAGTGTATACGATGGTGAGTGTTAGAATTAGATATCACTGATGCAAAATATGATGGTGAGTGTTAGAATCTCTGATGCTAATGTGTAAGACTAAGATTTCCTGATGCTAGGGTATATGATGCCGAGTGTTGGAATAAGAGATATCTCTGATGCTAAAGTATGCGATGGTTAATGTTAGAATTATATGATGGTGAGTGTAAGAATTTAATATCTCTGATGCTAGCATATATGCAGTGAGTGTAAGAATTAAGATATCTCCGATGCTAGCGTCTACAGTGGCAAGTATTAGAATTAGATATCTCTACTAATACGTATGTGATGTTGAGTGTTAGATTTAGATAAGTTATATGGCTTATTAATGCTAATGTCTGCAGGACAAATGGTCTCCAAAACAGCAAAACCAAGAAGAATTCCCCTAGAGTTGACAAAATTAAAAACATGTCCAACAGCGCTTTGGTCACTACACAATTCATTGTACTATCAGAAATAAATGAGGTGAAGTAATAAATGTCTCATGGGAAGCACTGTAAACAAACTTATTTTAGCGAAAATAAATCGACAAGAGTATTTATCGGTAATTTGTATGAGTTTCCTTTGATCTGTTGCGGCAAATATTTCAGTATTTCCTACTGTCCGAATACAAAAAAAATTGGCAAAAAGTAACGTAAGCAACGCCTACCTTGTCAATTAGCCCATCAATGTAAACAAAGAAATATATATCTACAAAAACCATGAAGATTCACACAAATTCCTTCACTGATCAATAGTCAATTTTATGATTTATTCAAAATTGAATTTCATTTTTCAAAATTTGTTGTATCAAATGACTTTGTTAATTACCGATAAAAAGAATAATAGAAGTTTTGTTTTGGATACTTCAAATATTGTCTCCAATAATAGACTCGCCCACAAAGTGGGCTCGTCTATTATTGTCAACATATTTTTTGTATCCGAAATAAAACTTCCATTATTCTATATATCTTTCTCTGAAATGTCTTAATACATTTGCATGAGTAGAAATATAAAATCGTTTACAAGTTCCCACAAAGTTGACCAGGAGGAGCAACACGCAAAATAATGTATCCATGAAAATAAGTTGATTTACAGTAAATAACAAAACACCAAAATGGCAGTCAAATCAATAGGTTAGTAAGTTTCTTCCAAGTTTGAAACTTCAGGGCACATAATTTATTGCACCCAGAAGTTGCATTTTGAGAAAAAAAAAATTGTTTTTAACAAATATGTGAAAGTTATAATCTGGAAATGTCATGTTATGGAAGGAAGCATTTCAATCAAGTTGCCTATTGTGAAACACGTGATGAGACATACAGACCCTACCGGAATTCTGCTGACAACCATTTTGACAATTAATGCCACTTCACCAGGATGTACACTTGAAAGACTAAAATTAATGCAAAAGTCAGCTAAGAACAGAGATTTTGGAAAAACCATAGTTTAAAAAATTTCCAAAATTCATATGTTGCAAATGATCAGTTTTGGGCCAGGATGGAAATACTTGACAATATGGCAGTTGAAATTGCTTAAATGGGTAATTTTTGCACATTTGATTAAAGTTGACATGAAAAGTTCATGTAATAAAAAATATGTAAAAAGTTGTTGAAGTAAAAACTTCTGACTGGTTATGCATAAGACATATTTGATGTCAGATGACAAGTGTCTCTTAAAATTGTGAAGATCCTTGGAAATTTATGGACTTTTAAGGCAAAAAACAAGTGGTTTGTAATGATGAGGAAACTTTTTTTTGTCTGTTTCAAGCCAATATGACAAGTTGTTTTATTGTGTGTCACATGCTATTTACAAATTTCTTTTTCAGTATATGCTCTGCCCAAGCTTTATGCCAAGTACTGGTAGTTGTACTGTTTATCATGTGCTATTTACATTTATTTTTCAGTATATGCTCTACCCAAGCTATATGCCAAGTTGTTGTACTGTGTGTCATGTGCTATTCACTCAAAGGTAGTAAGAAACAGATCAAGAGAGGCACGTAAAGACAGATCACCTCCACTCCGATTCAGACCAAGAATGGTATGTAGTCATAATGTTGAGACAATATAAGTTTACTGCAAAGTTGTCATTTAGGGTTGCTGCACCGATTTCTATTATTGGAATCCTCTACAATACTTCTTTACAAATTACTGTTGAATCAATCTAGCCCTGTACTGATGCTGTTAAAGATAAATTAAAGTTCACCAATTGATAAAGTGTTTCTTTAAAAAAAAATTTGTCCATACATACTTCCGTCCTGATGTATCACTAACAGTGCTTCTCATCTGAAGCTTGAGTACTAGGACTTTTATCTTGCTTCCCCTTTCTACGTCTATCACTCATTAATATGCTTTTCCTGTTTGCTGATATGTTGAAAATCAAACAAGGCTATCCATGTTCCATGACAGGATCTAATTTCACAATATGCTGTTGAACCTCTTTCACACTGTTTCATCACAATTTCACAGAAATATTTAATAATTAGTCTGGAGCCTCTTTTCAGTTATATTATGAACACAATTTCTTTTTTGTAGGAGGTATATAGTGTTTATATGATGTCCATCTGTCCTTCATTCCATCTGTATGTCTTTCTGTACCCAAAAGCTGGTAGTAAACTTTTTATATAGGTCACACAGCTTCTATGATCTTTGTTTTAGACAAGAACTATACAAATTGATGATAAAATCAGTTGGCAAAATCAATTAAACTGATAACATGCTATGTGTATGCGGTAACTTCACGTCTTTAAATTCTGATTCTTGCTAGTTAGACTTATATTTCTCAATATATCAAACAGTTACTGTGTATGAGTATTTTTTAAATCGGCAGTATCAATTTGTTTAGAATCATATGAATTAAAAAAAATTTTAGGCGAAAATATAACAAAAGTAGGTTTGACTGCACACTGGATCACTTTATTTGCCGATGAAATTTATATGCATTGATACCGATCGATGCCAGAAACAGGTCTAGAATTTCAAGCAGACAGCTAAAACACCTTATGCACCAGTTTGAACCCAAAATTAAAATGTAATAATGCGTTCCCACATCTTGGCTCTCAGGATAATTTGATAATTATATCTAAGATGATTTATTATTTCTGTCTTTCAGGATGGCGGTGCCCCAAGACCAGGAGGTGCTGGTGCCGGAACAGGTGGAGGACCTGGACAAGGTGGTGCTCAACAGAGGACCTAAATTATAATAAATATGACACAGTGTTATAATGTTTTTCTTATAAAATCACCATAGGATAAGCATGTTCTTGGAAAAATTCAGATTGTAAAACATTCTACATGTACAAATTACTGCGGACAACCTCTGACATTCCCCATAAACCTATTGCAATCTTCCAAACTAATCCTTACTTTGCAAGTAAATTCTCATCCATTAAGAACACATTCTGAAAACAACTCGTTGTCACACTTTACAAGCTTAACTTTCTAGAAAAATTCTATTGAACTGATTTAATGACTTTCAAGGGATAACCTTGATCAACTAATTGCAATAGGTCAATGGGTAGAGAACAAGGTTATCCGCAGTAATTATGTCATCCATAATGATGTTCATTCAAATAGAAATATATATACAACAATAACATTTAACAAAGATTATGCAATGTAAGTGAGAACCTAACGGTCAGTCAAAAGAACAAACAATCCATGGACAATGGTAATATTGGAAACACTTAGAAACAAGGACACCACATGAGTACGGAAAAAAAATAATAATAAAGACACACATACAGATGAACAACAGGCCCAATAAAAACCATGGGTGAGATCTGACAGGTGCACCGGTAGAGTAAGCATCTCCTGCTTCTTATAACACCTCCTGTGTTGAACATGTTATTAACAACTTCTTAACTTCAAAAAGAGAAACTACACGGACTTCAAAAATGTACAGAATCTTTAATACACTGGAAACTTTTTAAACCGAAATAAATGAAACAAATGTGCAAGTTTGTAAACAAATTTGATGTGGAAACTTACTGACAAATGATGAGAAAAAAAAAACGCCAGTGGCAAAGGCTTATAATGTCTCCAGATAGACAATAAAGTTCAAGTTGTTAGCTCAAGAGTTCTAATAGCACAAACAGATCAAATATTCACAAAAATATACACCTTCTAAAAGTAAATTTTTGTGTCGCCTGCGTTCACGCAGTAGCAACATATAGGGATCACTGTACGTTGGCGTCACAAAAATTGTCACATTTTTCTCAGGAATCATGTATACAAGCCTTCTGCAATTTGGCATAAAGTATCATTATGGGGACTTGTACTGTGTAACAGATTTTGGGATCTCTTGTTTGCCCAGTCCCTGTTTGACGGAACTTTAACCAAATATTTTCGGTCTGTGGAAAATTTGTGTCGTGTTAATCTCAGTAACCACAAATCCTACTGCCTACTGCAATTCAATATGGAGTATCAGTTCGAATGTCCACTTCCTGTGTGACGGAACTTAGAATTTTTTTTTTGCTGAACAGGGTAAAGTATCATTATGGGGACTTGTACTGTGTAACAGATTTTGGGATCTCTTGTTTGCCCAGTCCCTGTTTGACGGAACTTTAACCAAATATTTTCGGTCTGTGGAAAATTTGTGTCGTGTTAATCTCGGTAACCACAAATCCCAGCCTACTGCAATTCAATATGGAGTATCAGTTCAAATGTCCACTTCCTGTGTGACGGAACTTAGAATTTTTTTTTGCTGATCAGGGTCGCAAAAAATTTCAGTCACATTTTTCTCAGGAACCACATATCCCAGCCTTCTGGAAATTTCTTATTGAATATCAGTATGGTGACCTATACTGTGTAAATTCTGTTAGACGGAACTCATGTGACGTTGCCTTTGTCCATGGATTGTTTGTTTTTTTTGATTGATGAATATTTTTCAAGTCTTTAATATTTCTGGCACATTTTCTCAGGAACCACATATTGCTGCCTTCTGCAATTTGGCAAGGAGTATCAGTATAGGGACCTATACTGTGTAAGAGGGTCTGGGATCTCTTGCATACCCACTACCTGTTTGACGAAATATTTTTTTGCATTATTACACAGGTGACACATATCTTTCCTGAAAGACTTGCTACTAAGTTTGAGAAGTAAAAACTTTACTGAAAGGGAGACATATTGCAACCCTCTAATTTTTTCTGAAGTGTCCTCGGCATAAGTTTTTGTACCATAGTTAGCTTTTTGCGTCTTGTCCATCCATTTGTTGTGAACTTTTCATTCAAACCTCTTAAACCACTTCACCAGTTGGAATCATGCCTGGTCACAAAAGGTCTTGGGTGGTCACCTTCAAAAAATTACATGGGACGTCCACACTGCATCTAAGATTGCTGCCAGATAGTTTAACATTGCTTTCTATGGAAAACGCATTCAAAGATGTTCCAAGAAGCTAGTGGATGGTTTCTAAAAGAGGTATCTGGCAGATCCATGCCTCATCAAAGATGGCTAAAATGGGGCAACATAGCTTAACATTGGGCCTTATGGAAAAAACATGAAAAGATCTTGTTCTCAGAAATTGCTAGTTCAGTTAGAACAAAACGTAGTCACAATAGTCCTTAGATGGTACCTTTCAAATTATGTATCGGGGAGGTCTATACCTCGTCCAGAATGGACGCCAGCAAGAACATTTAGTCGTTGTTAAACATTAGATTCTCTAGAACACATTTAAAGATCTTGGCAATTACTAGCCTTGTTAAAACACATTGTAGTTTCAGTGGTCCTTCAAGACCTTGGTTACTTCCAAGAGAGGTATCTTTCAGATGCACACCTCATCCAAGGGGGAACATGGTTTCGCATTTGACCTGATTAAAAGAATTAAATCTCTTGAACCACTTATCAAACTTAATCACAACAGTTCTTGGATGGTCATCACTGAATTTTTTTGTCCGGCAGATCTGAATCCAATCCAAGGTGGCCACCAGCAAGAAACAAAAGTTTACCAATGGACAATTTGGGAAATGCCTTTCATATCTCTGGTTATTGTCAAGTTGAGCGATACTTGCTCATGAGAGCCTCATGTTTGTCTTGATGTCCATTTTTGTCTTGCCCGCGATGAAAGTCGTGGAAAGTGGAAAGCAAGACATAGGCGTGTAAAGTACGGCAGCGGCATACTCGAGTTATTTCATAGAACCCTCTGATGTAGGAACTTTATATTTGGTTCATAGGTACCTTACAACAAACCCTATCTAGTGGACATAAAATCATGTGACCTTGACCTATATTTTGCAGTCCAGTGGCGAAGTTAAGTTTTTTTGCTTAAGTCTGTTTCTCAATAACTAAAAGCGATTTGTCAATGATATTTGGCATATAGCTTCATCTTGGTTAGTACATGTCAGTCTGCCATATGGCTTTTGACCTTGACCTCAATTTCACAATCAAGTGCCCAGGTTAAGTTTTTTTTGCTTAAGTCTGTTTCTAAATAAGTACAAGAGTTATGTCAATGATATTTGATATATAGCTTGTTTTTCATTAGGTCATGTCAGTCTGCCATATGGCTTTTGACCTTGACCTCAATTCCACGGTTAAGTTTTTTGCTGAAGTCTGTTTCTCAATAACTACAAGTGGTATGTCAATAATATTTGACATATAGTTTGGTCTTGGTTAGTACATGTCAGTCTGCCATGACTTTTGACCTTGACTTCAATTTCACAATCCAGTGCCCAGGTTAAGTTGTTTTGCTTAAGTCTGTTTCTAAATAAGTACAAGAGTTATGTCAATGATATTTGATATATAGCTTGTTTTTGGTTAGTACATGTCAGTCTGTCATATGGCTTTTGACCATGACCTCAATTTCACAATCCAGTGCCCAGGTTAAGTTTTTTTTTTTTGCTTAAGTCTGTTTCTCAATAAATACAAGTGGTATGTCCTTGATATATGGTGCATATTTGGTCTTGGTTAGTACATGTCAGTCTGCCTGATGGCTTATGACCTTGACCTCTACTAACTGTCCAGTGCCCGCATTAAAATTTTTGCTTAAGTGTGTTTCTCAGTTACTGCAAGTGATATGTCGATGATATTTAGTATATATCGTGGTCTTGATCAGTAAATATCAGTCTGCCATATGGCTTTTTACCTTGACCTAAATTCCATGGTCTAGTGAACATGGTTAAAATTTTCTGATAAGACCAGTTTCTTAATTAGGACTGTTTAAGAAAAATTGACATGGGGGGTTTGAAGGCACTTTTTATTGACCCCCACCACCAATAGAATTCTTCCCCATATGTACAATACAAAAGGATGAAGAAAACACAACCACCCACAGAAATTTATATGAAGTGCCTTCAAAGGGTCCCAGATCAACTTTTCTGGAACAGCCCTTACTGTAAGTAGCAGGCAGTTTTATTTTGCATTTAGATTGTTCGAGTAGTACATTTCTGTATGCCATATCGATTTTGATTCTGACCTCAATTTCATGGTCTAGTAAACATGGTAAAGTTTTTTATCCCCTCGCCCAACGAGGTTGGGGAGGGGATATAGCGTTTGACCCGTTCGTCCGTCCGTTCAACTTTAAGACCATATATCTTTTGAATAACAAGTCGTAGATGGACATTGTTTTGTCCATGGATGCATCTTGAAGTGTACTTGAGGTTGATATATAGAATAGGTGGATTTGACCTACATTTCATGCATGAGTGACTCTGGTTAAAGTTTTTGTAAGAGTCCAGATCTGGGATACTACAACTTGCACAATATCATGTTCTTCTTTCATAATTGATGACGTTGTTATACCAAATCTATTTAGAAGTATTTTAATTAAAGTTTCATATGTAAGAAGTCTTGATATCATAGTCAACGGAAATTATGTCCTTAGCTAGCTGTCAGTAACTGCGAGCATTTGTCCGGACAGTACCTGTGTGTATTGTCTTCATGTTTTATGTACTTCATTGTAAGGGTACTCGTCTTGATGGACTTTTTTCTAGTTTTGATTTTTACTGTGAGTCTTTTTGTGTATTTATTTTTTAGCCATTCACCACACATAGGGGGAGGGTTTGGATCCAAGAAAACGAGTTTAACCCCACCGCAATTTTTGCGCCTGTCCCAAGTCGGGAATATGTTGGTGATTTGCTTGTCCGTGTCTTCTTATAAAATTTTAGTTTCTTGATATTTGGGTTATTGGATTTGGATTGTTTCCATTGATTTATCCACTTTTTTACCCTTTTGGGCCCATTTAGGGCTTGCTATATGGTGTGAGGTTCTTCGCTGTGTTGAAGACCCTACGGTGACCCCTAGATGCTTTGTTTTGGGTCGTTTTAACCTGGATATGGGATGTTGTCTCCTTGACATTTACCCCATTTTCTTTCTTTTTCATATTGTAGAGGAATAATATTTCGTATGTAGATGCATCTTGTAAAGTTACGAATTGGGTCACTTTGACCAACATTTCATGCATGAGTGACTTAGGTTAAAGTTTTTGTAAGAGTCCAGATCTAGGATACTTCAACTTGTAGAATAATAATATTTTGTATGTAGATGCTTCTTGGAAAATAACGAAGCTCCAGGTAAAAATTAGGTCACTTTGACCTATATTTCATGCATGAGTGACTTAGGTTACAGAGTCCAGATCTGGGATACTACAACTTGTAGAGGAGTAATATTTTATATGTAGATGCATCTTATAAAGTTAGGAAGCTCCAAATAAACATTATGTCACTATTGCCATTATTTTGTGTCCCTCATATGTACATCTGACATAAACTTTACATTCAAAGATCTCATCTGAAACTGTTGGGCCAACTGAAACCAAACTTGCCTAAAGTCTCTAGTTGGTCCTTTGCAAAAAAGATTTGCGCTATATCCAAGATGGCAGCCAGTTGAGAACCAAGTTATAACATTGGACCCTATGAGAAAACACATTCAAAGATCTTCTCCTAGGAAACTGCTTGGCCAATTTTAGCCAAACATGGCCATGATAGTCCGTGAGATGTCCCCTACAAAAAGGGTGCTTTTCAGGTTTTTTTTATTTGACTATGTGGGAAAACACATTCAAACGGATTCAGTTTCATCTGTAACTGCTGAGCAAATTTGAACCCAAACTTGGCCATACTAGTTTTTAGGTAGTCCCCTGATAAAAAGGTGTTCTTCAGATCACCCTTTGTCCAAGATGGTTGCTAGTAAGTTTGACATTACACCATATTCAAAAACAGATGTTTTCGGACCATTGCTATATCCAAGATGGCCGCTAGCGTGGAATGAAGTTGAATATGGGACCCGGGAAACCACATGCAAAGATTTTTCCTCTGAAATTGCTGAACCTATGGAAACCAAACTTGACCACAATAGTCTTTAGGTACCCAGCAAAAGATGTGTTTTTTTAGGTCGGCACTCTATCCAAGATGGCCACAAAAGGGTATCAAAGTTCAACATTGGACCCTATGATGGCATGGGAAAACACATTCCACTGTCTTATTATACCCCCCGCAAACAAAGTTTGGGGGGGTATATAGGAATCACCCTGTCTGTCTGTCTGTCTGTCCGTCCGTCCGTCTGTCCACACTTCTCGTAAGCACAACTCCTCTGAAACCACTTGAAGGATTTTGATGAAACTTTACACAAAGGAAGGACACTATATGGAGATGTGCATGAAGGAATATAATCATTGTCCGAAACCAGGAAGGGGAGATAATTTGACTTTGACTTTTCGTTGATTCCCTATGTATGAGTTACCTCGTAAGCGCAACTCCTCTTAAACCACTTGAAGGATTTCAATGAAACTTAAAATAAAGGAAGAACACTATATTGAGATGTGCATGAAGGAATATAATTATTGTCCGAAACCAGGAAGGGGAGATAATTCAACTTTGACTTTTCATTGATTCCCAATGTATGTGTTCTTTATGGGTTACCCCGTAAGCGCAACTCCTCTTAAACCATTTGAAGGATTTTGATGAAACTTTACACAAAGGAAGGACACTATATGGAGATGTGCATGAAGGAATATAATTATTGTCCAAAACCAGGAAGGGGAGATAATTCGACTTTGACTTTTCGTTGATTCCTATGTACGAGTTACCTCTAAAGCATAATTCCTCTTAAACCACTGGAAGGATTTTAATGAAACTTTACACAAAGGAAGGACACTGTATGGAGATGTGCATGAAGGAATATAATTATTGTAGGAATCCAGGAAGGGGAGATAATTTGACTTTGACTTTTCATTGATTCCCTATGTATGTGTTCTTTATGGGTTACCTCGTAAGCGCAACTCCTCTTAAACCACTTAAAGGATTTTCATGAAACTTTACACAAAGGAAGGACACTATATGGAGATGTGCATGAAGGAATATAATTATTGTCCGAAACCAGGAAGGAGAGATAATTCGACTTTGACTTTTTGTTGATTCCATATGTATGGGTTACCTCGTAAGCCCAACTCCTCTTAAACCACTGAAAGGATTTTGATGAAACTTTACACAAAGGAAGAACACTATATGTAGATGTGAATGAAGGAATATGATGATTGTTTGAAATCAGGAAGGGGAGATAATTTGACTTTGACTTTTGTTGATTTCTCCTGCAATTACCTTTTTATTCGAAGAAAAAAAATTAAGCATAGATATTGTGAAGTCAGACTGTTAGAGAGGCACACTTTTTTCATTGTAATCCTCTTGAAAAGTTGTTTTCAAAGTGTTGTAATGAAATTTCTCTTATGCTTATGATTTTTGTGTAAAATGTCAAATAGGCTAAAAAGGGGTGAATTTAGTATTTGTCTGATTTAGACAGAGTATTTTCATTGGAACCCTTGTGAAAAGTTCTTTCTTGAAGATTATATCATTATGTCCAGACTTTTACTGTGTTCACACCTGTATTGTGTCCACACCAACTTAAATTTGCACTTACCATATCGATCTAGGGCTATAATGAGTGGGGGTATATTTGGCTGCCATTCGGCGACAGCTCTTGTCTAGATCTAAAACTGATTGGCCAATTTGAACCGAACTTTGCCACAATCTTTTGGATGTAACTTGCAAAATTTGTGGATTTCAGGTTGGTGCTTTATTCAAGGTGATAGTTGGCACAGCACATAGGTATACGCCCCACAAACGAAGTTTTTGGGTACCTATATAGTCAGTTTGTCAGTCCGCCTGTCCAAATTTCTTGTACGAACTGGCTACGATTACATGGATTTACCTGGAAAAATAATCCTAATAAAAATAATTATTGTTACCTGACACCGGAACCGAAACTAATTGTGGAACCTTCACCGGATGCGGACCTGTTTTAAATGAAGTAACAATAATTTCTGTCCTTATTGTTACCTGGCGTTATTGTTATGTAATAACACTTAGGAGTTGTAGATACGGAAAATGGGTGTTTTTCCTTGATGAATATCATTTATGGTTTTCACTTTATTTCATTTGCGTATATTAATTTTACAAAATAATTTAGAAAACAAAAATTTTAAAGGGAAGGGTTAGGTTCTAACCACCGCCTCCTGGATCATTCTTTGCTAACTGAGGTCATTTTTTACACATGTAAAAGAACAAAAATAGAACACTATATAAAGATAAGATGTTTAAAAGACCTACCTCTGGTTTGGATGATATACCTCGGATTTAGACCTCAAATCGGGGCTGGTACCGATTTATATATAAAGACAAAACTCGGATAGTATTTAACATTTATTTACTTATTTTTATTTCATTCAATTTTC
Organism: Modiolus philippinarum; assembly: GCA_002080025.1. Classification (NCBI taxonomy): domain Eukaryota; kingdom Metazoa; phylum Mollusca; class Bivalvia; order Mytilida; family Modiolidae; genus Modiolus; species Modiolus philippinarum. The sequence goes on from MJUU01029958.1 coordinate 92,945, forward strand.
CTTGCATTATGCATTTCTGAATTTTAAATAATATTTCTATTCTTGCATTTTACAATGAAATAATAGTAAGTGGCATAATTTAATACGAATAATATCAGGTAACAACGCCAGGTAACAATAAGGATAGAAATTATTATTACTCCATTTAAAACAGGTCCATATCCGGTGAAGGTTCCATAATTTATCTCTGTTCCGGTCTCAAGTAACAATAATTATTTTTATTAGGATTACTTTTCCAGGTAATTGTAGCCAGTGCCTTTCTTGTAAGCATTACTCCTTTTAAGCTACTGGAAGGATTTTGATGAGACTTTACACAGAGGGAGGACACTATACTATATAATGCATGAAGGAATATTATTGTCTGAAATCAGGAAGGGGAGATAATTCGACTAACAAATTTGGATACTATATCTCAATTGGGATATAGTATCCCCAACCTGTTGACTGATATTCGATGACAGCTCTTATCAACATTGGCCTCTTTGATAAAACTTTCAGAGATTTCTGCCTCTGAAACTAGTTGGACAGTTTGAACCAAACTTTGCCACAAAAGTTTTCAAGTGGTCCCCTGCAAAATAGTGTTTTTCGGAATCACCCCTTTCTCCAAGATGACCTGGCATCTGAGACGATTTTCAGGGGCTGCAGCTACAGAGCTTCCGGTCGCATCTCCAGTTGATGGCCATCCCTGTCTACGCGGGGTATTCAGGTCATAATACGGAAAGCCTGGCCACGAACCATTATAGCCAAACTTTGTGGAGAAATGCCAAGCCCTATGCAGTATAAAGACCCTTCTAGATTTCTCTAAGGACAGCAGACGCATTGGGTGTCGTATACCGGTAGAAGGCTTGATGTTCTGCCCCTACCCATTTCTTCTATTTTCCAGTTACCTTACCTTACCGCCAACTCTTCTTCCGCCTCGTTAAATAAATCGCGATCGATTCCAATCGGTTTTAGCTGTTCATACTATAAAAAGATCGATTGCGATCGATCTTATTTGGTCCGATAAAAAGAGGTGGTCTAAAAAAGATCGATTCAAATTGAGACGATTACGGCTACAGTAAAGATCGATTACGATCGATTCAAGTGCTTTGAATAAGCATGCGATCGATCGCAATCGGCTCTAATGAAAACGTCAAACTTGATTAGGATCGATCGCAATCGATTCATGTTTTAAATGTGAACATAAACGGGCTTTAAAAAAAAATCGATCTTAATTTGGATCGATCGCATATAGTTCTAATGTGAATACAGTCTATAGTCCCTTTAAAAATTGTATCCCTCAGGTTCACACTTCATCCAAAATGTTCGCCAAACCCTGTTGAAAATGCATTCAAAAATATCTTGATGGTACGTCATCGAAGATGGATATCAACGGGGATCAGAGTTTGATATTAGACCCTATGGAATCACATTGAAAGATTTCAGAAATTTACTGGTCAAATTACAACCAAACTTTGATTCAATAGTCCTTAGATGGTCCCTTCCAACAAACAAAGGTACGCAGCTGGTCCTTTCCTCGTACAAGCGGGGAACAAAGTTTTAGAATTATCACCATGGTCCTTAGATGTTAAACTATGTTACCAACTGTCAACAATTTTAAATTTGGGTGCAGACCTGCTAGCTACACAATTTTCACCACCTAAGGACCATTGTGATTAAGTTAAGTTTAAATTTGTCAAGTGGTTTCAGGGTAGAAGCTATTTAAATGAAAAGTAGTGGTCCTTAGATGGCCCTTCTAAAAAGGTATACAGCAATTGCTTACCTTATCCAAGATGACCGATAGTGGGGAACACTTATGGAAAATCCCATTCTCAGAAACTCATAGTCCAATTAGAACCAGACTTTACCACAATTAATAATGGACTTTAAATCGTTTCTGTAAAAAGATACCCGGCCATTAGTTTTAGTAGATCACTCAAAAATAGCTGCTACCATCATTGCTCAAATATTTTACATGTTTTGTATGTGTGACCGGGGGGGGTCATTTATCTTAGCGGGGGAGCAGTGGTTTGTTTTGTTGTAAGAAACACCATGTTTTCATGAGGGCAGAGACATATTATGTAATGTCTTGGAATACTTAAACCTTTTTGAAACGCACAATGACTCCTTCCATCGCCTGTGGCAACGCAAATGATTACCCGATAATTTTTTAGCGGAATTTGGGTTTAAAAATTGGAATTTGTGTATAAAAATTGTATGTAAAATGCACATTCAGTCACTGGACTGCATCGTATTTTTGCTCTCATTCAGGTGCATTCTTTCTTACAGTAAAAATATATATATAACGATGAAAGCATGTATTTTTGGGTGACACAGTCTTACCTGTTGAAATTGTATTTTTAATTGTATGTGAACAAGTAAAACGATTCATATACAAGTTAGAAAGGTAAAATTTTTTGGAAATATAATTTTTCACCTGAACGTTTGGAGATATGTCGGGGTGTTCGGAGAACCTACAATCTGTGGATCTATATTCTCTTGACTGTCGTGTAGCCTATTCATCGCTTGGGGTCCGTGGTATATAGCATTATTACATACTTTCGTTTGAATAATGTGCAAACTTACCTTTTCTCCAGATAAACACCCAAAAAGTATCAAAAACTCCCCTCTAAGCATATTTGCTCTCCCCCGCAATATTTGCTGGTACGCTGTGATGTTTATTCGTTGTGATATGACCTTTCAAATGGTACCAATTTACTTGCCCCAACAAATTTCACTCTGGATAGTTAGATTCACGACCGCAAAATTTTGCGGTCGTAGTATTGTTTAGCGCGATCCTCAATGTCCGTGGACAGCATAAATTTGGTAGTTGTTGACTGATTATTATCAATTTTTAGTAAGCGGTCATCTTAAAATTGGATTCTTGGATTATTGGCCCAAATGTTTTCGAATGTGTTTTTACATATTTGATTAGAATCATTTTAATTTATCGTATTGTACCTGTAAAAGATCTTCGGCAGGTCCTTACCTTATCCAAGATGGCCACCACAGGGAACATAATTTAACAATGGACTCCAAGGCAAAGCACATTCAAAGAACTAAGAAACTATATTTAGCCCAATTACGAACAAACTGAGTCGCAACGATCCTTAGATGCTCTAATCTAATAAAAGGTAACGAGCAGATTCTTACCTAATGCAAGAAGGCCGCTAGTTGGGAATGCAACAAGTATTCAAATTAGAATCAAACCTAGTAATAATGGTCGTTAGATGGTCCCTTTCGGAAAGGGTACCCACGGTACATCAAAACAGAAAGGGTACCCACGGTACATCAAAACAGAAAGGATATCCACGGTACATCAAAACAGAAAGGGTATCCACGGTACATCAAAACAGAAAGGGTATCCACGGTACATCAAAACAGAAAGGGTATCCACGGTACATCAAAACAGAAAGGGTACCCACGGTACATCAAAACTGAAAGGGTACCCACGGTACATCAAAACAGAAAGGGTATCCACGGTACATCAAAACTGCTGCCAGCTTAGAACAAACAATAAAAGGATATTGAGTAAATGCACATGAGACAAAGTTTTAACAAATATACATGATAAAATCAAGCAATAGGGTCTGTAAGTCTCGTTTAATTTTGGAACTTCCGGGCACATAATTTGTACCCGGAAATTACATTTTTAACAACAACATATGACGTTTCAAGCACAAAATTAGGACGTCATAACGCTGCAACGTCATATTTTGGCGGGAAACGTTTTCAAATTGCAATTTTATCGTGATTTCTCGGTGTCACATGACGAGACTTACAGACCCTATAGAACAACGATTTTATGATTATTGTTCGTCATGTTGAAGTACCCATGATGCCTTCAATAGTAAGCTTTGTTCATACCTCATATTAAGTTGAGGATTGTCCCTATCACCGGTTGAACATGATTTAACATTGGGCCCAAAGGAAATAAATTCAAAGATTTTAATCTCTGAAGCCACTGTCCAATGTTAACCAATCTTAATCACAATGATCCTATAGTAATATTTTTCAAAAATTATGTCCAGCAGGTCAGCACCTATTCCAGGATGGCCACCAGTGTATAACAATGGATCCTATGGGATATGTCATTTATATCTCGTGCTACTGTCCGGTCCAGATGAGCAATAGAGGCTCTTTAGAGCATCTTGTTTTCTGTCAGGTTTCCAAAAGCATGTTAAAACAATATATACCATATTCAACAAACAAGAGGTCAAACGAGAAAAAAAATTAACAGTTTCTTTTGTTTTTCTGTTCGGAGTTTGTTTTTTTGTATTCAGTATATTTTTGACATGTGTCACTACAATTTGCCAATAGATCTAGTTAGGGTGAGCTTTTGCCATCACTTTGCGACGTTCATTAACTTTTATTCAAAGATCTATGAAATGACAGGACCAATTAAATCAAACTTGAGCAGAACAGTCCCTGGATGCTCCCCTGTTAATAGGAATTTTTCAGGTCGGCACTTTATCAAAGTTGGCCCAAGTGGGAAACATTGCTTTACATTTGACATATAGAAAAATACATTCAAAGATATTCTCCACTTACATGCCAAATAGGAACCAGACTTGGCCAAAATTGTCTTTGGGTATTGTTTTTGTAAAAAAATATTGTTTACTGTATCTAAGATGGCCGCCAGCATGAAACATGTGAAACATAGCTTAGCTTAAGAGAAACCAAACTCTGACACAACAGTAAATCTTTACCGTCTCCAAATTGACCGCCAAAGGTTCACTGTTTAATATATGTAATCAAATAGAAAAATACCCCTCTGAAATTACAGGGAAAATTGGAAACAAATTTTGCCACAATATAGTCCTAGGTGACCCCTTGTAGAAGTGTTCTATCAAAGAGTCAGTTTTATATTGGACCTATGGGAAAACACTTCAGAAATCTTCTGCTGTGACAGTACTTAGACCAACAGGAACCAGACTTGGCAACAATAGTCTCTTGGTGGTCCCAGGTCCGCACTTTATCAAAGATGGCCAGCAGGCAGCCGGGAAAATAGTTTACATCGGAAACTTATGAGAAAACGCAATCAGAGATTTTGGAAACTACTTCGTCAATAAAATCCATGCAAACTTGGTTACAATAGACCTTGGATGTTTTTTAAGTTCAAATTTTATTCAAGATGGCTCTCAGTAGGGAATGTAGTTAACATTAGACCCTATTGGGACACTTTCAAAAATATTCTACTATGAAACTATCAGGCAAATTGGGAACAAATCTTAGACGATCTTTTAGAAGATGTCCAGCCGGTACCAAACTTACCTCAAATGAGCTTCTCAGTACGACCTAACTGGTCACTATAGCTCTTTTATGGTCTCCTTTATCATATGTGCCTGGCAAACTGTACCTAATGCAAGATGGACACCAGCACGGAATGTTCTGACATTGGACCCTAAATTCAATGAGACCCTTCTAATAGAGAATTATGTCAGCCATGGTACAGGTGGGCGATTAAGGCTCTTCGGAGCCTCTTGTTTGATCTCTTTGTCGGATTTTGATGCATCGAAATTGGACTTAAAAATAACAAAATTTTGACTTCTGTCCTCCTGAGTTCATTTATCTGAATCCCCTTTTCTGAAACGGAAAGGGTCAAACACCCGAAAATAAAACCCCAGCTACGCGTGTGCCAAAGAACATCATAATAATTTGGTTCCGCCCACTAGCACCAAAGTTATGCTATGACAGGGTACTGATGCTAAAATTTTGCTGTCGTATATAATTATTGCATCTAGAAGAAACTATTTTTATGAAGATTTGGGGATATACTTTTTGCTTGAAAACTTAGCCATTTGGGAATTTTTTTAACGGCAACTGCTAGAAATTTTACATTTCTGTGGCAAGACCTTTTAATTGGTATTATAATATTCGGCAATCTTATCTTATCTTATCTTATTCGGCATGGCACATGACCACCTTTTCCAAAAAAATTAAACTTTGGGTACAAAAAATAACAGTAAGTGAAATAGTAAACCAACAAAATTGATCTTAATCAAAATTAAATTCATAGTAAAACAACATCTGAAATAAAGGGAAAAGATGTGATTAAAATGCCTAATATTTCGATATATTCTATATCAGCTTTTACACATATTTCGGTTTTAAGACATCCAAACGTTTTGATTTGACCTGCACTACAGAGATATATAGATGTCATAATGGCCATATGCAAAAACTAAATTCACAGTTAACTTAGATATTTTGTTATTTTAACTTTGTCAATGTGTTTTCTTACTTGATTGGTCATGCATGCATTGGCGGATCTAAAGGGCGGGGATTGACCCCCCTTTATGGACAATCATTTATCATGAATATCCTGATATTTAACTAAGAAATACCCCAAATTTTGGACAATCATTTATTATGTATATCCTGATATTTAACTAAGAAATGCGCCAAAAATTTTCGAACCTCGCTCCGCTTTGCAAAATTTCTTCCATTTCTAATTGTAACTCCCTTTTCAAATTGCCTGGATCCGCGTCTGGCGTGCCTAGCAGATGACACTTACCCTACAACTACCCAGTCTCTCTCCTTATGGAGTTCATATCAACAAGTCAACATTATGTTTTTGAGCTGCATCTTTTAGACTTGAATTCTGCTACCTTAAGGGAAAATGAGTCTCAGAAATTTATATAATGAACACTCTGCCTTTTGTTTTCAACAGATTTACTAACAACATTGGCAAACAATTTTAACAAGAGTCTCTCTAGAGCCTACATCTCTCACCTTGGCCATGGATGATAGATTTATTAATGACATTTCCAATAGGGTTAAATATTAAACTATGTTCCCAAGCTGCTGGTCACCTTGGATTGAATGTAGACCTGCCAGACAATATTTAAACATTAGGACCATTGTTAAATTATGTTCCCAGCTGGTAGCCATTTTGGATGAGGAACAATCCTGCTGGATGCTTCTTTGGAAAGTATCATCTGTAACGTTGTGACTAAGTTGGTTCTAATTTTGAGACTATAAATTGTGTTTTCCATAAGGTCCAATGTGAAACTATGTTCCCAGCTGGCGGCCATCTTGGATAAGGCAAGCACTTGACAGATACCCTTTTGCAAGACCATTGTTACTTAAATTAAATTCTTATTGGACTAATAGTTTCTGAGAAGATTCTAGCATGTGTTTCCCAGAAGGTTCAAAGTCCAACTAAGTTCCCTGTTGGTGGTCATCTTGGATGAGGTATTAACAATCCTGCCGGATATCCTTTTTGCAGGGGACCATCTAAGGACCATTGTTACTAAGATTGGTTCTAATTGAACTGGTAGATTCTGAGAAAAAGATCTGAATGTGTTTTCCATAGGATTCAATATATAACTTAATCATCTTGGATGAGATACCTTTTTTGAAAAGGACTATGAAAGGATCATGGTGACTAAGTTTGGTTCTAAGTTTTTGAGATCTTTGAATGTGTTTTCCTTAGGGTGCAATATGTTAACCCTTGTTCCCATCTTGGCTGAGGTAGTCACGGACTCGCTGGATACCCTTTTTTGCAAGGGACTATCAGAGGACCATTGTGACTAAGTTTGGTTCTAATCGGACGGGTAGTTTCTGAGAATAAAATCTTTATGTGTTTTCCATCGTCAGCCATCCTGGATGAGGAAAGCTCCTGCAGGATACATTTTTTGCCAGGGATCATTGTGAATATGTTTGATTGTAATCGGATAAGTAGTTTCTAAGATCTTCGAGTGTCTTTTCCTTAGGATTCAATTTTAAATTGTGTTCCCTGCTGGTGGAAATCTTTGGATGTGGTATCAAAAAACCTGCTGGATACCTTTTAGGCAAGGGACCATCCAAGGACCATTGTGACTTAGTTTTGTTCCAGCTGAACTATAGTAGTTTTTGAGAAAAAGTTTGTCAAATGTGTTTTCCATACTATTCAATGCTCAACAATGTTCCTTGCTGGCAGCCATCGACCTGTGAGACCCTCTTTTTGCACGGAACCATCTAAGGACCATTGTGACCAATGGAAAAAATGAAAGGATATGGAATGAATGTACATGTGACAAAATGCACACGATACATAGAAAACTCCAGTTTATCAAGGACAGGTTTCTTACAAGTTTGGTTGTAACTGGGCAGTAGTTTCTGAGAAGATCTTTGAATTTGTTTTTCATATGGTCCAATAGTATGTAATATTATACACTGGGGGTATATCTTGGATAAAGTATTGACAAGCCAGATACCTTTTTTCAAGGGTTCATCTAAGGACCATTGTTACTTAGTCTGGTTCTTCTTGGACTAGTAGTTTCTGAGATCTTTGAAAGTGTTTTTCTTAGGGTCTAATATTTAACTATGCTCCTTACTGGTGGCCATCTTGGATGGCATATAAACCTCCAGATACAATATTTTAAGGGGACTATTGTAATCAAGTTTGGTTCACATTGGCCAAGTGGTTTCAGAAGATCTTTATATATAAAGTTTACAATGGATGACCGACAGACAATGGATACCAGCTTGACAAAAGCTCTCCCTTGGTATAGTTAGGAGAGCTAAAAACCAATGTTAGAATTCTTGACATATAAGATGTCAAAAAGTTTGGTGAAAAATTTTTCTGTCTTAGAATTATCCTTTAGCTGCATATATTCCTTAAAATATATATGAAATATAATTTGAAGTTGATGAAGTTTTTGTAATTTGTGTATGTATTATAATGTGACCTATGACCATGTAATTATAACCCATGTGCAAAAATGTTTTACCTTGGATAAAACCCATGGACATCAAATCTTCTGAAAACTGAAGCTCATACCCTCTTCAGTCCATTTTTATGCAAATGTAATACAAACCATAATAAATTATCAACAAGTGTAGACACAGAAATGTTTTGCCTGTATATACATATCTTTACCAAAATAACGAGTCATGGCTACAGCTACAGAGAAATAAGTATTACAGTAAAGAAATGTTTGGAGTCAATGAGCCATGAAATTGAGGTCAAGGCTACATGACAGGTGTCAGACTGGCATGTGCCTACCTTGATGTAGAATCAGACAAAATATGATGCCTGTAAGTGTTCTAGTTAAAGAGAAATGATCAAAGTCAGTGAACCATGAAATTGAGGTCAAGGTTACATGACAGGTGTCAGACTGGCATGCACCTACCTTGATGTAGCATTAGACAAAATATGATGACTGTAAGTGTTCTAGTTAAAGAGAAATGATCAAATTCATTGAACCATTAAACTGAGGTCAAGGCTACATGACAGGTGTCAGACTGGCATGCACCCACCTAGATGTAGCAATAGACCAAATATGATGACTCTAGGTATCATAGCTACAGAGAAATAAGTGTTACGGTAAAGAAATGTTCAAAGTCATGAACCATGAAATTGAGGTCAAGGCTACATGACAGGTGTCAGACTGGCATGCACCCACCTAGATGTAGCAATATATCAAATATGATGAATCTAGGTGTTCTAGTTACAGAGAAATAAGTATTCTAGTAGAAAAGTAATCAAAGTCAATGAACCATAAAATTGAGGTCAAGGCTACATGAAAGGTGTCAGACTGGCAAGCACCCACCTAGATGTAGCAATAGACAAAATATAGTATGTCTATATATTACAGTGTCTCAAAAATTGACTTGAATGTAAAAATATGTCGCAAAATTTACAAAGTCACTGAACCATGCAAATAAGGTCAGGGTCAAATGACAAGTGGCAGACTGGCATGCACCTACTAAGATACATCAATACACTTTATATTACGGTTCTATGTATTACATATCCAAAGAAATCAACTTGAATGTGAAACTATGTCGCAATTTTTATGAAGTCATTGAACCATGAAGACAAGGGCAAGGTCATCTGAAATATGTGATGCTGGAAAGCTTACACCATAAGCTTCCTGTGGACAAAAGATGTTGCATATAAGTAATATACTTTAAAAGTTATTAAGGTTTAAAGGAAGTTCATGACGCCGCCGCCACCGGAGAGTAATACCCATGTCTCGCTTTCAGCGATTTTCGTCGCAGGTGAGACAAAAATTGTGCACACAATTATGTTATTTACTTAGAGTCAGTGTGATTACTGTTTATTAGCTAATTGTATACTTGCTAATATAATGCAATTTTTGTGTCATCATTTGCATACTTTATGGAGTGTCAGGTTTTTTACCTATTCTTATTTTTTTTATTCTCCCTTGCACTCTTTTCTTTGCAAGTTTTCCAATATCTGATATAAACAAAGGGGAAAAAAGGGGGGGTAACTGTACTGTTTGATAAACATTAACATTATTAAACATATTCCATACATTAGAATTTTGTTTTTAAGTAATGAGAAATATTTGTTGTTATTTCCCTATTTCCCTATAACAAGTTAGTTATATATGGTCAAAGTGGAAAGAATTGTAATTTATTAGCATATCAATAGTCTCTTTTGATATGGAAATTAACATTTTCACCCTTCTGGAGCACCATGTTTTCAGTGGGAGTTAACACTGTTATTGCTTTGGTTTTCTGTGTCGTCTTAGACATCATACCGTTATATTTTAGTCTTGTCTGCGTTGAATATGTCTGTGCCACAGATTTGCCCTTGTAGTTGTTTGAATACTGAATAGTTTTATAGATCAGCGGGAAATCTGGTGGTATAAAATTATCTCCCTTCTAGAAAAACTCTCCTGTGATCATAACGAATTCGGAACAAATTAACAGCATGGCGACAAAAATAAACAATCGACAAAATGTCAAGATTTCAAAAGAAATAAACAAATACAATATTTAGTGAAAACGTCATTCAATTCCCATATCTTTACTTTGTAGTTAAAAAGTGATTAAAATTGCATCCAAGAAGAGGTTATATGCAAATTCCTTACATTATTCACTGTCATGATGAAAATATTCAATGGACAGACTGATCAAAATCAATTGCAATAGAGCGTTAAAATGCATGTACCCAGACAAGATTATATGTACAGATAGATTTTTTAACATACTTTCTATATAGGTCAATTTAGTGACAATTCTTGCATAAGAAACGATAAGATCCAAATTTCATTCTATGTTACTAGGCAAAATCATATCGTTTTGAAACAGCGCCACTTCCTTTTTATACCTACGATCTCAAAGGGTAATCATCAACACAAGATTTCATTGGTTCAATCAAGGTAAAGGACATGCATTCAGATAAAGTCCATTCAAAGACCCCACGTGCTTAGTGAGTAAAAATCGATTTTGTTTATGTAAACTAGACGGTTGGGAGGTATAAATAGTCGTTTTATGTACTTTATTTCGTCGAAACCATTGCGTGTACCCAGTCCAAAATTTGCAAATGAATCGATAAATATTTAATTGCAAAGCAAATTTTCCCTTGAAAATTTTCGTTTTAAATAAATGCCTAGATCCAAAACTCTTTGGAACCATGTATATTCCGGGAAATCTCATTTTTCATTTAAAAAATATGCAAGAAATATCAATTTAAAAAAAAAAAATGTCATTTGTCAATATCAAGATACGTCACATGAACATAACAAGGTATAAATTTTCATGTTATAAGTAACTTTTATCAGGCCTTAACAAGGAGTTACACATTGTAATCGACATTTTTATCTTTTCTTAACAAGAGTTCATATTCGATTGTTTAAATACCACTGGATTTCAGACTGAGATGTTTTTTTTCAAACCTTTACCATGGTACTGTTTGAGAGTTAGAGAAGTAGCAAGTACCATGGATTTTAATCCAGTTTTGTCTAAGGGTTCGTAAATGGCATTAACCAATAAGCCACTGAACAGATCTTTCAACCCCATATATTTTTACTAACTGTACGACGGGTGTCACATGTGAAGCAGGTCATGCTCACCCTGATGAAACTCATGTTTTTTAGGGGTTCAGACTGTTAGTGCATTATTTTTTTGTAGGGTTTGTACTATGCTCTGTTTGTTTCGTCCTCTGTCTGTTATCCTTATGTTGTCATGTATTCTGGATGTATGATTTTGGTTCTTGCTTTGGTATTCATTTGAAAAATTTACACCACTTTGACCATATATAACTTACTAGATAACTAACAAACGTTTCTCTTTACTTTGATTAAATGGATCAATTTTAAACAAGTTTCTAATTTCTAATATTGTTATTGTTAAACCAAAAATTACTATTATGCTTTTTAACATTTTAAACATCTGTTTTACTTGTATAAAGCTATATGGTTTTATATTAATATTTTATGTATTTATTAAAATTGTTCAATAAACCCTACAGTTCTCGCCACAATATAGCTGAAATATTGCTGAAGTTGGCGTAAAACATCAATCAATCAATCAATCATTACTTTGAAAATTATCTCCCCTTGATCATAAAAAAAACAATATATAAAACCAAAAACAATTATATTAAAGATGAAAGAAATTTGGTTGGTTTATGAGATCTAGCATTATAAACTTTACCTTATTTTTGAGTAAACAACATATTTGGAAGCAGTTTTGGTAATAGATGAATTTGAAGGCAATGAGTGTTCATTATATTTTCTGAGTAACACAACATTTGATTTTTTTCTTTAAGCAACAATTCATATCAAATTCACTCTGTATAATTGTTTACCATTTGATCTGTGACCTGATGAAAATAAAAAATAACAAAAACATGTAAGTTTTTCCTCTGAATCCATATGATTAGATCTGAAAATTTTGCTTATCATATAATGTATTTTGAATGATAATTTTCGAGCAAAAAGATAACAGTGTAGATGTAAAAAGGGGGGTAACAGGAAACATCTTAGTACAATGGCTGAAAATAACAGTCACATGCCAAAATCTGCCAGGGAACTACACAGGAAAAATACAAACAAGACAAAAGACAAACGTAAACAACGATAGGAACTCGGGATAGCCGGACTTGGTACCAGCTCAAGCAAAAGCTGAAGTACGGTTAAACCAGTTATGGGTACCCAAACCTCCCCTTTATCTGTCTTTAGATGTCTTTGCAAAATCATTTGGATATTCTAAAATATTGAAAATTTTAAGCAATTTTGTGTGAATTGATTGCATAGAAACTATTGCTTTTCAAATAACGGTATATTTCATACATCCTGTCAATAATTTAATTGAACACAAGAAACTTTTCAAGGAGGCCTGATTATCAGTTCAATAAATTACGAATTGTTAAAAATTTCTGCCTACATGTTTTGATGAGACAAATGGAAAGAATTTTACAATTTTTCAAGAATTTTAAACCTGATTCACATATCTATTTAAGTTGCGTTTTAATTGGACAAGCTCGTTTGGCACCTATAGGCATATGCCTATCATCCGCAGTTGATCGCTGGTATAATTGATTCAGAAAATTTTCTATATATGGCCAGATCCAGCGTACACCACTCTTGCCCGTCTCCAGACTCAAGTGAGGGCTGAGAATTTTCATTTTAAGGTGGCAGAAAGAGTGCAAATGAGAATAAATAAGGGCTATAAATTCCAAAAAACAATCATTAAATGAAAAAATCTTGTTTATATGAACATGTGCAATTTGCTTCAGACTTGGAAGATGCTGAAAGAAATTTAGTTGTTTATGCAGTATTTTATGAAACAAGTACAATAGGCATTCTCAGCTGGCAGAAGGAGTAAGCTTTCACATAAACAAATAGGGCCAATCTTGGTGATGATCAATAAAGTATCCATGATATGGCATACTTTATGGCTTTTAAACTCTTTTGAACACTTAATTTCTGTTGAAAATGCCTCATCCTCCTCAGCACCACAGTTTTCATGGAGATAAACGGCAAGTGCAGCAACAGCCTGTACAACTGTTGCCATTTTGAATGATTCAAGTATGTGGACATGTTGGATCATATGGTGGTTTACTTTTTTTTTTTTGAGTCAAAATATGGCATACACTGTTAGTTGCTAGCTGTTGCCGTTAGATGCCAATGTCTTTATATGTGAACGAGGAAGTAACATCTACAGATCATTATCTTTAATGACTGACAATATATGTACATATGACATGAAAATGAAATCTACAAAGTTGATGTCAAAAGTATGTTGCTATAGAAACAATACTGTGCTGGTGAACATGTTGGAATGGTAACAATCTTCTGCTCTACATTTCAGGTCCTTCTCCTCCAGGTACAAGCTGAAAAATATTTTTCGATATAAAATTTTATACTCAATGTTATTTTAACTGTAAGAGTATTAGTTGTTAATTTGTTTCGATGAACATGTTTTTTTTTGTTTGAAAAAAAAAAAAATAAATGAATAAATAAAATAAATAAATAAAA
>MJUU01029960.1:0-10656 GCA_002080025.1 Modiolus philippinarum
GTGATACATACTACAACCCGAATGGGTGATAAGTTTTGAATAAAGACTATTGCAATGACTGTTATAAAGTCTTATGAATAAAAAATTACACGGGTAAAGTGTTATGGATAAAAAAATCCACGGGTAAAGTGTTATGGATAAAAAAATTACACGGGTAAAGTGTTATGGATAAAAAAATCCACGGGTAAAGTGTTATGGATAAAAAATTACACGGGTAAAGTGTTATGGATAAAAAAATGCACGGGTAAAGTATTATGAATAAAAAAAAATACACGGGTAAAGTGTTATGGATAAGAAAAAATCCACGGGTAAAGTCTTATGAATAAAAAATTACACAGGTAAAGTGTAATGGATAAAAAAAATCCACGGGTAAAGTGTTATGGATAAAAAATCCACGGGTAAAGTGTCATGGATAAAAAATTACACGGGTAAAGTGTTATGGATAAAAAATCCACGGGTAAAGTGTTATGGATAAAAAATTACACGGGTAAAGTCTTATGAATAAAAAATTACACGGGTAAAGTGTTATGGATAAGAAAAAATCCACGGGTAAAGTCTTATGAATAAAAAATTACACAGGTAAAGTGTAATGGATAAAAAAATCCACGGGTAAAGTGTTATGGATAAAAAATCCACGGGTAAAGTGTTATGGATAAAAAATTACACGGGTAAAGTGTTATGGATAAAAAATCCACGGGATAAGTGTTATGGATAAAAAAAATACACGGGTAAAGTGTTATGGATAAAAAAATCCACGGGTAAAGTTTTCTGAATGCAAAATTACACGGGTAAAGTGTTATGGATAAAAAAATCCACGGGTTAAAACATTTTTGTAGCATTGTTCGACATTTAGCAATGAATGCCACTAAAACCGGTGCTTTGGACATGAGCAAAGCTCATTGTTGAAAGCCTTAAGATGAAAAAGCGTAGTTCCATGGCATTTTTTTTACCATGTATTTGTAAAGTTTTTGTCTCAAGTCCATTTACTCTATATTCTTTTATTATTAATTTAATCCAGTTATATGGTGAGAATATGGATTACTTGTTTTATATTCATTAGGTAGTTTTTAATTTGTAATTGATTCAATCCATTTTTGTCTGTAATGACATTCCTTTTTCTCTTGTATAATTATTGGTCGCCCTTGCTAATGCTATTTTGCTATTTGCATTGACCTAGTAAATTTGGTTATGTTTAAAAAATGAACAATGTCAGTAGGTTATGGAAGTAACAAATCAAGCGTTAATAACAAAAATCACAGATCTAGCGAAAAACGAGAACACATAAAAACGAAGACATGAGACAATCATAATAGACACCAAAATAAAATATCCGGCAACATTCTAAACTAAAGCACAGTATGAACATAAAACCGAGAGTGATTTCAGGTGCTCCTGATGGGTAACACGTCTTCCCTATACGGAACCCATCCGACTTTTATAAAAATATTAAAGAACTATAGCTGAAATAATTAATACATTTAGATATTTTGAAACAATCTTGATAGGTTTCAAAAATGATGTGAAAATTAAGAGTAAAAAGCCCTTGCAAAACGAGACTGTAAATAGCTTATTTGTTTTTCAACATGTGTATATATGTACGAATCTAAACAGTTCGAATTTCCAACAAATAGGCCAAATTGTCCAGTATGCAGATAATTCAAATTAGGTTTTTAGTTGAAATATACGTAACGTTGTAGATAAAGTTCATCCAGAATAACTTTTTCAGTGTGAATGTAATATGGATTTTGCCGTTTTAGCCTGAGCTAATCCGGATTAACTTTTGTAGTGTGTACAGGCCCTTTCTCCCCGGGGGGTGTTCACCAACCAAGTAGTCAGTACTTGAGAACTGACCCGTAAACCTAGGAGTCTAGGATGATGTTTATTTCGCTGAACTTGATTACTCTTTATTTAGGGGCCAACTCCGACCTTCCGTTTGGTATGGGGTTTCCTCACCGTTCATTGAAGATCTTATGGTGGCTTTGAGTTGTTATTACTCCCCTTTGGGTTGTTGTATCTTTAACACATTCCCCGTTTCCCTTCTATTGCCTATTTTATTTTGATACTTGCAATATCATCTTAATTTCACAGAATTTTGTTTAAAACTAAGGAATATCTCCCTAATGCATAGCTTTGTTCTTAGCTTATTTTGGCTTGCCTATTAGATGCTAATTGCTATTTGTTCTCTGTCAGGTTTTACGCGTATTTCGGTATATGGACTTCCATTTTTTATTTGATCTGCACTAAGGGGACATTAGTTGTCTGCAGACACTATATTAAGAGTAACTTAACTAAATAACTAAATGTTGGATTTATTCACAAGTCCAATAGTCAGACGTGTCTGACATGATAATTTTACCTTGCGTATTATAGAAATTTACTGTTTATATCAAAATTCTAACCACTTAAAAATACTGAGGTTTCATTCCGTGTATGGCCCTCGGTAGATGTCCTTGGTACTGGATTCGATATTTTTGGAAATGAGTACTTCTTTTTGGACTACTTTTAGATAATGGCTTTCCATATTATTTGATTTAAATGCTGCTGATGAGAGGTTACTCCTTGAAACACGTGTACAGCATAACGAAATTTACTGTTCTAATGCAACTTCGGTATATTTTGTATTAAAATGCAAAGTAAATTTGTGCAGTAGGCCATTTCGACTACTTATGTTTTTTTCTACATCAGCTGTCGAAATGGCACTTGCAACAAGTAAAAAAGCATTAAATTTCGTAGTTCATGAAGTTTATTCCTCTTTGTTCAAAGTTGTTTTTTTTACAAAGTGCTACTACTATTTATCAATATTTTTCAATAAATACGAGACCGTTAATTTGTCCTTATACATAAAGACTTTTAAGCAAACAAGTGTGTCTCTTACGTTTCGTAGGTTGAAAGTAGCATTTTATTTAGTTAATGTGTAGAAGACTTTTTTAAAATCAAAATAAAGACAAGACGGCAGCATTAAAACTTTCTTTCATTTTTTCCATTCCTAAAATTCGTTTTCTGCCTCTGACTGTTACGTCATGAGGCTATTAACCAATCCAATAGTCGTCAAAAAGAATTAAGAAAATTTTGTTTAAAACTAAAGAGCGTCTTCCTCATATAAAGCTCTGTCCTTGCATGATTCTTTGTTCAGATTCTATTGTGTTTTTGTGTATTCTCTATCAACTTGTATGTATCTTTCGTCAATAATTGGATCTTCACCGAAGAGATATAAAATGACGAGATACTAAATTTACAGATGCTTTGGTATTAAGTAATTTTTGAACATTATATTCGTCATCATGCGATTCGTTTCCAGATGACTATTTCTCGTTTATCGCACAGTCATAAGTTGTAAAAAACCGAAAATAATAGGCATGAATTTGGCGATGTCGGATTAATTGATATGTTTATTTTTTACAAAAAAAAAAAAAAACAAAACAAAATACCGAAGTTATTGTTAATTTATTATCTGCATATGCACATTTTGACAACTTATGTCTCATAACTGCAGATCAAACCAAAACATTTGGAAGTCCATTAACCGAAAAACATGTTAAAGCTGATAGAGAACAAATACCCAAAAGGGTCTAAATAAAGCAACTTTTTCAATATATTTTCATATTATCATGACTGGCAATGATTTTAGGAAATACTTATTACAATGGAACTAATAAAACTGAAAGACATGAGAAGAACTCACACTGATGTATATTTAACAAATTGAAAGGATACAAAGAGGAATAACTCTGAAATAGATAAGTAACTCACCCTAAAAGATTGCTTCAGTATTCAGTATGTGGAAGATTTACTATTTTTGTTTGACTTTCCGAATTCTCTTTTATTAATTATTGGTCATTCTTGAAAAATTGTTTGCTATGATAACAAAATACCGAATTTACTGTCAATTTAGTTTCTGCATATGACTCAGTAATTAGGCTATTTTCTATATAATGAAACAAAAAGAGTAGAATACTGAAGTATCAAAGAACACAGATATGTCAAGAATGCGACGACAAAATAAATAAAAAAATAAAAAAATAAAGACTCGGATTGCCATAAGAAACACGAAAGCTAAAACATAACTTTCAAAACTAAAGTACTTATAAGGTGAATCCCTAAAACCATTTGAAGCGAAAGTAGGTGTTTTGGAAGGATAAGCATGTCATACTTATATATGATTATTACAGCAACATAGCAAAAGAAACAATAATTAACCTTGATAAAAACAATAAAAAAATTTATATAAATATTTAACAAACAAAGAAAATCAAAGCTATTATTTATCTCATCCAAATAAAGAAACAAGAAAATTAATTACCAAATTTAGAGTAAGTGATCATGATCTTTTAATTGAAAATGGCAGATATGTTAAAATCCCAAGAGATCAAAGGTTATGTAAATTATGTAAGACTATTGAAAATGAATATCACTTCTTTTTCACTTGTAAATATAATACACGTTTAAGAAAGAACCTATTTGATCATTATCACAATTATAATATTTTTACATCTTTTTCTACTTTACCAAATAATAAAGAATTAAGTATTATTTTAAACCTATCAACACCCGATGATATGAAGGCAGTAGTGTCTTTTATAAAACAGTCATTAGAACTGAGGATGTCTTTGTATCAATATGCGAAATTTGTATTGATTTATATTTGTTGTATGTATGTATGTATTACTGCAACCCTAATGGGTTTATGTTCTGCAGTTAAATAAATATATAATTGCTTTACTCCCTTTATTATTATTTGTTTTGCCTAACGTTAGACTCTATTCTTGTCCATTACTTATTATGTCTACCAAAAAACTGTTATCGGGTTGTTTTATTTCGTCTTAATCTTTTATCGTCTTAAACTTTGTAGGACAAATTTCTAGAATATCATTCAATGTAAGATACAGATGAAAATGGTTTGTTAGTCCAGAATCGTTAAAAACAAAAGCACCGCTGTTATGGAAACTTGAGATAAAAAAGTTGTGAAAATTGGTTACATATGAATTGAATATTATGTTACAGATATAAAAATATCTATTTTTTGACATGCCTGAATGCAAAATATTAGAAAGAGAAGCAGGTTCAATTGAAAAATTGAAATTTTTCAAACTAAGGAGACCAGTTGCTAAATACGTTTTTTTTAAATAAGATATCTTTTGAAAAAATTTTATTCAAAGATGTTTTCATTTTTTACTCTCTTTTTATAAAAAATTTTGCAAGGTATATATTAGAGTTTTTGATTTGTCCTAGCAATTTTGATAATCTTAATACCTACAAGTTATCAAAAGATTAAAAGACTAATTTTAAACTTTATAAGAGTTAATTATGTTTTAAAAGGTCACAAATAAACAGGTTATAATACCGGTATTTATTTATAGCCTGCAGAAATTTATATTCTATCTTATACCATTTCTTTTGTCTATTACAAACTGGGATACCTCAGTTTCAACTGGTAGAAATCAATTGAAAATAAAAATTATTCTCTCAAATCCACGACGAAGTTAACTAAAACGGCAGCACATTTTATCAATTTCTTTACCCCCTTTAAGAAGACATCCATTGAGGAATCTAACAAAGAGTAAAAAAACCTTGGTCAGGAGAGAACAACTGCTAAGTAAATTAGAACTATTAGAGTAAGAGTCGCATATGATACAATAACACACGCACTATCCAGTCCATATGTTACATCTTTCCATGTGACTTTTGTCTCATCATTTCGCGGTTCTGTTTCTTCACTTTGACAGTTCTTTTCACAAGAGGAAGCAGGCCGTGAATTTACGACTTTATTATGTTTATTCCATGGAAGACGAGTTGCAAAAAATTTCCACACATAATTTATTTTCTTGTTTTCATCCCGGTGATACAATACCGATAGGAAAATTGTTGCAACAGCGATTATTCCACTTATCGTGATCGTAACCATTATCATTATTAGTGTAAAAGACATTGGATTTGACGTGGCAGGTACGGCAGATGCCGTCAAAGTCAGGAATACGGCGTACGATAACAGAATTGTCATAGCTAGTCCCGTACGTCCGCCTTCTTCCGGCGGAAGTATAAAAACCAGAGGATTCAGTAAGGAAAACACAATTATGGGACAAATCACCATAATGCTGTAATACAAAGGACGTCTTTTTATTGTAAGGGTAACCTCATACATTGAATATCCGTTTCCAATATAATCTTTGGCACTGTATGATTTTAAATCCCAGTCCGAGTTCGGTGTGTACCACTTTGTATCCACATCTGAATAATTATCAACATACAGGATGACGTCAGACGCTAACACGTTAAATTGATTAAAATCTAAAGTACAGGTCTGTGAATCAAATGGAAATTTCAGTACATTGGTTTTACATTTTGCATGCAAAACTCCTCCAACAACAGATTCAATACTTCCGTTACTATATATATTAACATTGTATAGACCATCCTTATCAAGCGGCTCTAAGGTTTCTACAGAGTTCATTAAGGATAATGACGGTATCCATATATTATTGTTGGAAAGCGCAATATGGTCTATACCTCCATAAGTTGCCGGAGTCCATGATATGCCAACGTCTGTCCAAGTCATTATAATGGCGCACAAAATAACAATTAATTCTTCTGCTTCCTGAAATGATTCGATAGTCATGGGATAAAACGACAGCGATATATTTAATGGTGTGGACGCATCCGGTTTTGGTATTATTTTAGTGTTTAAATTTGCAAACACATCCGTTTGTAATTGTTTCGTATTTGTTAGAGTTTGTCCAAAAGCGAAGTGTATTGAGCACACCATGCAAAATATAAATTGAAACATAATGATAACTGCGTCCAAGCAGTAATCTTGTTTAATGTTACACTCTAGATATCTTAAATCACGACAAATTTAAAACGTAAGGCGATTATTTCATACTGGTTTTCTTTTTTAATTCAACTCATTTTTAACAGATCAGTAAATGGGACGCTGGCTAGTTGTGAATTAAATATAACTTTATTTAACAATAACAACGTAATACCCAGCATATCTTGAAATTTATTTTAATATTTTAGGGATAATGCCAATCAACTACTGGAATATATAAATAATATACTGAAGAATGGTTTAATAACTAGGGAGCATTGCATATCACTTGTTATGTAATAAAAAGCCATTTTTAATTTTGAAATTATAACTATATTAGTAGACTTGATATTTAGTTATACAATGTTATATATGTTGTGTCCAAACTGCAATTTTGTACAAATTATTATTGGAACAAAACTTTTGTACAAATAAAAATTTGTATTTTCAGTTTGTATAAATTACAAAATTTGCTAATGAAAATTATAATTTGTACAAAGATAGCCAACTATTTTTTCTTGAAGTTTATTATGAAATCTGACCAACGATAGGCGAATTACTTGGAAATTAAGTTCTAGGAAATTGTTTTGCATTATTTTGCTTTTCGCAAATTATATTATCAGTGGTAACAACGGTTAAATTTTCATTGCGTTTATTTCAGTAGAAATTGCATAATCAACCATTAACGTTTGCATTTGACTTCGTCATTTCCTACATTATTCGAATCCTAATTTCACGGAGAGTATCCAGAGGCTTTCATTAAGCAAACTGAGTACATGACATCAGACATCGAACAGGACTATGGTCATAATCCCGTCAAATGTTTCCTTGATGGACCATATATAAAATATACTCAAATGCTGTTAAAAATTATGAAAAATTGTATTTGTAATATCAGCTTCCAAGGACTGATATTTATATATGACACAGTCGTGTTGCATTGGGTCCAGCATGAAATAATATACTTTATAGGTAATTTGTATGAGTTTCCTCTGATCTCTTTCAGCATTTGCTACTGACAGAATACGAAATAAAATATTGGCAAAAAGTATCTTAGGACACGCCTACTTTGTCAATCAGAATCAATGAAACAAAGAAATATTCTTACCGGATCGTACAAATTCTTTTACTAATCAATACTAGTCAATTTCACGATTTGTTGAAAATTAACCTCATTTTCAAAATTTGTTCAGTTAAATGATTTAGTTAATTACCGATAAAAAGAATACTAGAAGTTTTGTTTTTGATTCAAGAAATATTGGCTCAAATAATGGACTCTCCAACAAAGGGCTCGTCCATTATTGTTCGCCAATATTTCTTGTATCAAAAACAAAACTTCCATTATTCTTTATCAGATATTTTATTGTATTTTTGGAATTGAATAGTAGCTGATGGAAAACGAGAACCTTAACAAGCAATACTTTGTTATATAGCAACAAGTTTGTCGTGTTCTTATTGTTGTATGTGACGAATTTTTACCAAAAAATTCAAGTATGTCAAAATCTACAAACAAAGGAAAATTCAAATCCAATTTTATATGAAAATAAATTTGAACCTGTTTGATACCTGATTAAGTGCATTTGCCAAATGAACATTTTTGTCTAATAAAGTGACAATATACAATGGCAAGTGGCAATACCTCTTTGGAAGTAAAACGCTCTTCTTTTCGAATTTCGATTTACAATCGATTATCATTAACTCATGGAAAGATTTACAGACCAATTTAGTTCTATATTGTTGTGTAAACAAAACCACACCTGATGAATTTTTCTCTTTAAGTCGGTGATATTCAAATTCCCACCATGGAAAGGAAGAACAGTAAGGGTCCAAGCTGATGTGTTCATTTTTATGATTTGAATTAAACTAAGGAAAGTAAATTTGCAGTAAGTTCGATTTTGTAATTTGTTATCATTGGACCGTCGCATCTGCCTTTAGACTGTTAGTGCCGGAAGTATTCATTAACCAAGTTATTAGCACTTCTCTGCTTGCAAGAAATTCGATTTTTTTTTTGGAAACTTGCAATATCCAAATTTTAGTTTTTGTATATAGACAGGTTCATTCAGATGTGACCCAGATTATAAGGAGGCTGCCATTACTGTGTCATGTGATCTGGCAGCCATATCTGCACATGCTGTGATAATTCTTAAGTACATACAACTGTGGAAATTAATCACAAATTAATATTTATCTATCTTTTTGATGAATTAATTTTAATAACTTCTTTTTCTTTTTAATAACAGTTTTTTATGACATAATAATTGATAGATATATTTTTTCTAGTGATTCTGTCTTTCATAACTTGTTTTATTAGATGAATTAAACATGTTAGCAATTTTTATTCAATAAAAATTTTTTCATAAAATAATAATGGATAAAATTTTTTTCTGGTAATATTATTACAGAAACAAATTTAACGAAAAATAAATAATAATAAAAAAAAAACACACATCCCCAAATGGTTAAGAAAACTTGAAAAAATATGATACTCTTAAAACATCAAACTTAATTTAAATGAAGAATATTGAATGTTAAACTAACATTTAGGTAACTAAATTATAAGAAGATTATCAAAATCATCAGCAGTGTGTAGCTGTAAAATCTGATATAAAAATTAAAAAAACATAACACTGGTTTGATGAAAATAATAATAGCTGCGTTGTACACAAAATTCATTTTTTTCAATATTACAATCGTGTATTGATTACAAATATATTCAGGTTCAATATTTCTCCTGTTTGATTTATTAAAAAAAAAGAACTCATTTTTAAATACCAATGATCAAATGTAAAATATTTTCTTTAAAGTAAGGAAAAAAATACATCTCGTGTTGGACTTTATATATATGGTACCCTTAAAAGTTTTCGTTTTTAGTATTTTAATATCTAAACTAATCTTAATTATAATATTAAATTCATAGATTTCTGTAGTAAATCACTGAATAAAACATTAAAAAATGTTGATAAAAATTAATAACAATTAGATTAATAAATCATAAGCAACCACTAGTATATGCCAGAGTCTACAAAAATTAGCATCCAGTTAGTAAAATTGAAACGTTGCAATTAATTTTACCTTTAAAATTGAGCATTAATTCAAACTGAAAAATAAGATACACGTAAAAATGTGAAAGAAAGATTGGAAACAGTCTTTTAAAGAAAAATTCTAAATCAAATTTACTACATTGTAAAACATCTATGGCAACAGTTTACACCCCCTTTTTCTAGAAAATATTGCTAAAATAAATAAACCTACACTTTGATAATCGAAATCAATTAGATCCATCTTTTTATAAAATTAATTAGAAGACTTAAACAGTGAAAATATAAACTTATTACTCTTAATTAAGAATCTTAATATCTTAAAAGAAAGGAAATGGGGTAAATGTCAAGGAGACAACATCCCATATCCAAGTTAAAACGACCAAAAACAAAACATCTAGGGGTCACCATATGGTCTTCAACACAGTGAGGAACCTCACACCATATATTAAGCCCTAAATGGCCCCGAAAAGGTAAAAAAGTGAATAAATCAATGGAAACAAACAACATCCAATAACCTAAATATCAAGAAACTAAAATTTCATAAGAAGACAAGGACAAGCCAATGACCAACATATTCCTGACTTGGGACAGGCGCAAAAATTCCGGTGGGGTTAAACTCGTTTTCTTGGATCCAAACCCCCCCCTATGTGTGGTGAGTTGCTAAAAATAAATACACAAAAAGACTCACAGTAAAAATCAAACTAGAAAAAAGTCCAACTTATCAAGACGAGTAGCCTTACAATGAAGTACATAAAACATGAAGACAATACATACAGGTACTGTCCGGACAAATGCTCGCAGTTACTGACA
>MJUU01029960.1:11064-56841 GCA_002080025.1 Modiolus philippinarum
TTTTTTTTCAATTTATGATATCTAAACCCTTGATGCAGAAGTTTTTCAGTGAGACAAAGATTTCGGTCGTTGAAGTCAGTAACATTACTACATACTCGTGCATATCGAACAAGTTGTGAAATGTAGACCCCTAAGAAGGGGCTCATAGTTTATTAATTAGACTGTTTATAATGGAAATATCCAGCTGGTTGAGTAGCTTTCACCATAGTAATGTTGGATCAACAACTACTCAATCTGGTGGTCATTATCTTATCTATGACAGACAATTGGAAAAATCTGTCTATAATCTAAGGAGTATCTCCATCGTGCACAGTCCTGACCTTTCCTGATTTTGGCTTTTCGCATTATTTGTTCTCTATTAGTTTTTACACATATTTCGGTTTATGGTCTTATAACAATCATTCTGCTTCGTATGGAAATTCCCGTATTTGATTGATTACGAGTACTTCCGATCATTTCCGTGACTGTGTTTTATCAGTCAGTAAAACTACACCAGCACGCGACTCCTTGACAACGACAAAAGTAAACAGAGACGGCGGAGTAATGAAGACAAGGAAATTGTGAATCATCTTCGATTTTATTGAGTTATTTTGCGGGAACACTTTCATTCCATTTACGGAATGTGATTATAAGTACTGAATGCAATATTTTGTAGTTTTATTGTCGAGTTAAAGCGTGGACCGTAGCACTTTTTTCACAAGAAGTTCTAGCGCGCTTCATTCAAATTGTGCTACGGTCCACGCTCTTGCACTCCAATAAAACTACCAAATATTGCATTCAATATATAACCAAATGTTTGATTTGATATAAATTTAAGAGACATAAGTTGTCGAAATGGCCACCTGAAGAGACTAAACAGTAAATTCGGTCCTTAGTTATTTAATACGACCTGGCTGATGCCTCTGAATATGGTCTGTTAGTCCTTTATAACATTTAGCTGCATATTTTTTTTTACCGCAGTTGGGTTGTTTCCATCAAATGCCGTGCTTTTTATGTTGGTACGGTATTCTTCATCGACAATAAACTCAGCGGGGAACAAGGTTAAAACATAGAACATGTGAAAAAACATTGAAAGATCTTCTTTTCTTATACATTGGGCCATATAATATCGACGTCAACATACTAGTTGAGACGGCCTGAAAAACGTTGATGAAAAAATCCATTTTACGAGAAACATGAATCAAATGTGAATTCTCAAAAATTCAAAATAACCCCTAAAACGCCTCTCGACAAACAGTCTAACTTATTGCTTCAGTGTTCAAACTTTTTCCGCTCTGTATAAAACACTGCCACATCAATAAACAAATAAAATGAAACTTAAAACAGTAATTCCCTTACAAATAAATCAAATGCAGCTATTTCTTCTTAGTAATAGAAAATGACAGTAAAGACACTACATACTTTGTGAAGAACAACCGTGTATCAACGAGTAACCTCTCATCAACAGCAATAAAATCAAATGATATGGAAATGACCAATCCAAAGGTGTAAGATATCAATAACAAGAGGCTTTCAAAAGCCTGTATCGGTCATCTGGACCATGGCCAATACATAAAGTCAAATAAACTTCTATGTTAAAGGGTCTTATTTTCAAACTATGTAAGCAAACCCTTATGTTATATAATCTAACTTGAATAAACTATTTTACTTGCCATCTTGGATAAGATATGGATCTGCAGGAGACAGCTTTTGTTGTGCCAAAGTTTATTCCCAACTGGCCAGATGTTTTTAAAGGAGAAGATCTTTGAAGGTACTCCAATATTAAACTATGTTTCAAATTGATAGACAATTTCATAGGTGCAGACTTGAAGGACATCCATTTTTAAGGTACATTGTGATTAAGTTTTGTTTTATCTAGCCCAGTCGTTTCAGACGAAAAATCCTTTGTATTCTTTTTCCATAGGGTCCAGTAATAAATTAAAGTCCTCGCAGGTGGCTATGTTGGATGACAGATACGCAAAAAGGAAACAAGACTTAGTCAGCATTTCCGTCATGCCATGTTTGATTCAAATCTATATTTAAGCAAGATGCATACAAGTCATCAACAGTTCATTTAAGTAACAGTCTGTGCAGGCTACTTAGAAGCTGCTGCATCATCAATGAAAGCAAGACATTTATTAGGTGAGAACAGACCCTTGAAAACATATACTTTATTTACTTTTTATTTGCTCTGTATGGGTTCTTGATTAGTTTAATAAAATTCTGATCTTATCTTGTCTTATACAAAAATTATTATTATGTATATAAAGGTAAAGATTATAAAAACGTTTTTGTTAAAAAGTGTATAAATTTGTACAAATACGCCTAGGTAATCTTGATTATGGAAGAAATAAATGTTTTTGATTAAGTGAAAGCAGGGAATTTCTCTAAAATTGAAAAGAGAAAAGTTATTCAAAGAAGATTTGAAAACAGAATTTAAAGGGAGATAACTCATAACAAAAAATGCCTTTGGATTTTTCTTCAAAATTTCAGAGAGTGAAGATCTTGATATACTGAACATTTTTCCAATTTAAACATCACCTCTTTCTGTTAATGTTTTTGAATGACAGATAAGCACGAAAGTAACAATACTTAGTCAGCATCTCATAAGCATTTCTGCCATGCCATGTTTGATTCAAATCTAATTTAATGCAAGATGCATACAAGTCACCATCAGTTCATTTTAATCTTTGCAACAGTCTGTGCAGGCTAAAACTTCTCCTTCATTTGTGAAAGCCAGGCATTTATTTGGTGAGGACACACCCCTTACACCATATACTTTATACACAAAAATTATTATTATGTATATTAAGGTAAAGATTAAGATAAAATTTTTTGTAAAAAATTGTATAAATGTGCATAAAAACGCATATTTTGCTCTTGATTATGGAAGAAGTAAATGTTTTTAATTTCATGCATGGCAGGGAATTTCTCTAAAACTTAAAAGAGAAAAGTAATTCAAAGAAGATTTGAGAACAGAATTTCAAGGGAGATAATCACTAACAAAACATTGTGAAAAACAGGCAACAACTCCCACACAGGTCTTTGGATTTTCTTTAAAATTTCAGAGAGTGTAGATCATGTTCTATTTTTAGCAAGAAGCAGCCATGATTTTCATAGGATCATAATAAAATGAGGATCGTTTGTTGGGGACATGCCATAGATGATTACTAAAAAGTTTTAAATTAATCCGTCCAAAGGTTTCAGAGGAGAAGATTTTTGAAAAAGTTTACGACGGATGACGGACGAAAAGTGATGGCAAAAGCTCACCATGGCAAAGCCAGGTGAGCTAAAAGGGCAGTCCACAAAGATTTTTCATAGTATTTAGAGGTCGGATTTTTTAGCAGATAATATAGACCATTTTTTTTAGCTTACATTAGATTTGAATTCACTATGCATAGACTTGAACTAACCTGACCTTGTCCTTTATTCATATCTTACCAAGTTTTTCCCCAGTTTTACAGATTTATAAAAACAAAAAAACATGTATCATTTACTTTAATTTCAGCTTCCGTTCAAAAGACGATGTACTTTCTCTGAAGAATAGAATGGTATGATAACAACAATCTAAATGACCTCGATATTTAAGAGACTGCAGATAAATATTCATCAGAGCTTTGTACCTAGATCCCTTGTTCAGCTTTAACGAAGATGGACTTATGAAATCTAAACCGAAGGAGAAAAGGTAACGATCACAGGTAAGTGGTTGAATTTGTGATAGAATGACAAAATTTTATTCCTATAAACTAATTTTACAAAGCGGAGAGAAAATAAAGAATAATACGAAATTCACGACAAATGGCAAATGGATAATTCTAAACAAAAAGCGATAAAGAGAGATAAAGAAAAGACATTCTGTTACAATTCGGAAAAATTCCTAGGATCATAATTACATAGTTTTTGAGCGTAAATAATTTGATGTAAAAAAGATTGAATTTGATAAGTTATTTGATAAGTTATTGAAATTTATTTAAATACATCTGATTGGATGGAACACAAATCGGATAATAAAGTAACAGTAACAGTAACCAAATAAAACAGTTTGCCCTCAGATATAACGTCTGATTGGTTGATATTAGAAAACAGATAATACATTTACTGGCACGCCAAAACCACAAAAATGCAGATAAAACTGTGTTTACAGGTAATGCTATGTTATCTTATGTTAAAACATTATTACCACATAGTTGCATAGAGACCTATGTATAAAATATTCAAAGGGACTTGTCAGGAGGTAATGAGGAAACCTGAAAATATATGTCTGATAATGTGCGCCAAAACGTACCACAAAAATTCATATAAGATAGCATTACACTTGTTGATTTCTCTTTATTAGAATATCGATTTAAAAATGATAAAATATAATAGAATTAAAAAAAATATATATATAAATAATAAAAATAAATACTGTCAGATTAAAGTGTTTAAATCAAAAACAAGTTATCATTTTTATATATCAGTAGAATGCAGCCATATATTATTAAAACTATTTGCAATAAACTGCTAATTCGTTTTATATTCTTCTAATCTAAATTTTAATATTAGTGAGGTTGATTCCCGAGGGTATTCACAAACCATTGTAGTGGACATTTTTGCCGGTGGTTTCCACCCGATTTTTCTTTTTGTCTCATGGTCTTCGGCACTTGAAACACTCTGTTCGATAATTTTGTTATTACCCTCATTTGATTACTGTTGTGTTGTTTGTGAATGATAGTTTTCAAGTCTTTGGTTTAAAATCTTTATTGTTAAGAACACCCTGTCCATTGCTTCATTCATAGGTGCGCTCAAGGGTGCACTCGATAGGTTCTGTTGGTTTGTTGATATTTATAAAACTACTTGGATGTTGTAGCTGAATAAAATACATTGCTTGTTGACTTAAAGGTAACGATTGTTTTATATATATATAGGTACAGGCCTATGGGCAACCGTCGGTGAACTTATTCTTGGTGGAAAAAGGGAGGTTTGTCTTGTGTAATGGCATATTTGAAAATCACAAATATCTTAATTGTTTATATCATTTGTAATAGGAGCAGTTGTAACAAAGTTATTTTTCAAATATTGACTGTTTAGCTCTTGCTGTCTAGTTCGGGTGTGGAGGTCACAGTGTTTATATGTTGCTTAGTGGGTGGGGTCAATCCAGTACTAGATACGTTAAAACTCCTGTCGCGCTTGTATACCAGTTACTTTTTCATCCATCAACTGTTCATACATGGCATACAAAAACTATAGAACTTTTATACGATTGATTAATTGGTATTTTGGTACAGGACGAATGTATTAAAAACAAATAATAAAAATCATTAGTCTTCTGAAAAAAACGACTGACTGCAAATTTGTTTTATAGCAATAAAGTATATCAATGGAAAAGAGCTTGGTCATTTCAACTCGCATAGTTTTGTTTTTAAACCCATTCATTGTATTATTAGCTGTCCTGTAATTCAGTACAGGTATAATCCCTAGTTTAAAGTATTTTTCTACATCTACGCAATTGCCTATTTGTTGTTATTTTAAACATGTAGTTGGATTAAAATAAAGATTGTTCATAATTTAATCCCCTTACATTTTAAATTTGTCTATTAAATGTAAAAGGGCATTAAAAGTGTAACACGATACCAGGTTGTCGAAGAAAAACAGTTACTTAGAATAGGGGCCAAAATGATTATTTTTCAAATTTTAATTTGCTTGCTGTTTTCGAAACGCATTGTTTTGGGACAAAGCTTAACAGATACGAAACAATTATATACTGACGTTTTTGCAAATTTAAACACTGACGTTATACCAAAATCGAGTGCGTCAACACCATTAAATGTATCGTTAACATTTTATCCCATGACTATCGCTTCATTTCAAGAATCAGAAGAACTTGTTGTAATTTTGTGTGCTATCGTCATGACCTGGACAGATGCTGGAATATCCTGGAATCCGGCAACTTATGGAGGTATTACCAGTATTGCACTACCGAACAGCAAGATATGGGTGCCATCTTTAACACTTGTAACTTCCATTGAAACTTTAGAGCCTCTTGATAAAGATGGAGTATTTAATGCCAATATATATTATGATGGAAGTATTGAAGGAGTTGTAGGTGGAGTTTTACAATCAAAATGCACAACCAATATCAAGAAATTTCCGTATGATTCACAAACCTGTACTTTAGGATTTAATCAATTTAACGTTTTTGCGTCAGATGTTACATTATATGTTAATAATTACACGTCGGTAGCAACAACGTGGTATACAGCGAACTCCGACTGGGATTTGAAATCGTACAGTGCTAAAGCTTATACAAAGTCTGGATTTTCAATGTATGAAGTTACATTTACAATTAAACGACAAGCTTTATACTACAGTTTAATGGTGATTTTACCGACACTGCTGTTTGCTTTACTTAATCCTCTTGTTTTTCTACTTCCGGTAGAGTCAGGCGAGCGCATTGGACTAGCTATGACAATTCTGCTATCGTATGCCATATTTCTGACTTTAACATCAACCGCCGTCCCTGCTACGTCGAACCCAATGTCTCTAACATTGATTATAATGATGGTTACAATCATGATCAGTGGAATAATCGTGGTGGCTACAATATTCAATTCAGCAATCTATCATCGGGACGAGAGTAACGAAATTAGCTCTTTCTGGAATTTTTTTGCAACTCGGCTTCCATGGACAAACAAACAAATGTCGTACAAGTTCGACCTGCGACACCTGGACAAAAATATAGTCACAATGAACAAGAAAACTGGACAGATGATCAAAATATCTCATGGAAAGATGTTTCATATGGAATTGATAGTGTTTGTTTAATTGTTTCATATTCATGTCTTTCCCTCATTATTCTTATTTATTGGGCAATTGTTCTATCCTGATTTTTTGACACGTAATTACTTACACTGCAAGGATATTATCATATATTCTGCTGAAGTGAAATATCCAGATAAATCCTGCAATTTGATTGGTTACCTTGACAGGGGATATGAGACTGTGTCCCCGTGGTAGCAAAATCACAACTTTTAAACGCTTTTGATAGAAAAATTATAGCACTTCTAGCAGAATATAAAAGTTATTCGGGCTTCACAGGGGATACTGGTTCATATTTCCTGTCTGTGCCGTATATCCCCTTTGCCTGACGGCTCAGGGGATATAAAACACAGACAGGGAATATGAACCCGAATCCCCTGTGAAGATTCCCGAATAAGATATAATATCCTTTAGTCAATTGTTTTGTATGTACTGTAAACTGCCAATGCTCATATATGTATTTGTGTAAAATGAGTTGTGCCTTTTGCGTAAGTTTTTTAGTGCTGATTTCATTTACAAGTTATGTTTTGATACGAATGAGCAAGAAGTAGTCGTACCTGTGTATTTGATGAGGATTTGTTGTCATTAACGTTTGTTTCCTCCTCATTAAATGTTATTTTTATTTGTTTACTTGGCGTTGTTCAATTTCTGATCGATAAAGTGACACAAATTGAACGACGCTATATTCCGGTTCCATTTTACAGGTTAACAATGTCTCTTTAACTAGTCAACTACCCCTCCCCAAATGAACATTATTTTAAGCTTAGAAAAGTGATTAAAATTAGTCACTATTAATATTTTACAAAAATATTAAAAGGCTAGTTTACTGGTACATAAAAAAATACCGAATTTCTCGTGGATTTCATTTATCAGGTTCAGATTCTGTCCTTGTAATGGACGTTCCGCGAGGAAACGAACTCATAGAGACTTGTTTTAAATGACAATTGCATAATGCCATTGGATTTGTGATAACAGTCTGTTGATTTTATATAACGAATTAAATCTTATGGTTCAACCATGCAAAGGACAACGCTTTTATTGATGTTCTTCATCTTGAAGTCATCATGAGGCCTTCAACAATGACCTTTGCTCATACCTCATAGTAAGTTCGGCCCCTAGCACCGGTTTGAGTTGAATTCTTTTCAAAATGTCGAACAATGCTACATGTACATTGATTCTCATCATGGATGCGGTATCTTCAAGAAACAAATTAACTTGGCAAAGTGCTCTTACAGTCACTATCATTCGCTTCCCGACAAAAGCACTAGTGTTTTAAGCTAGAGGACGATTACAACATATAAGACAAACACAGGGCACTCATCAAGTCGATTGTAAGAAAACTTGGCAATATATAATAGTTAGACGTGGGCACTAAAACTGGTGGTCAGAATAACAGTTGGAAATTTCAAAAATAATAAATGCCAAAATTAAGAAATAAAACATGGAAGCCATACTATATTGTCATTATAACATTGGCTTGAGTTGTTTCTGCAAATATTTTATCCCGAGCGTTAGCGAGGGGTAAAATATGCACAAACAACGAAAGCCCATGTTATAATGACAATATAGTATTTGGCGGGTATGATTTATTTCGATTCTAATGGAAATTTCACCGATTTTATATCCGAAGCGAGCAGCGACTCTCTAATGGTTTCGTTACATTTTGATTTTGATAAACAAACTCGCTGACCAAAAACTTTCCACAAATACTATAAAAACTTACTTTTGCTTGATTTAATTACTATTTCAATTGTAGAAAATGCCTGAGGTCCTCTTAATCTCCATTCAAACTTTCAAACCAACGCTGCTTGCGAACCAGACATTACGATTTTATTTGTGACGTCACAAGTAGGAAAATTAAAGTATGTCCCGAACATTGCCTTTTCAAGTAGAGAAAAAAATGCATAATGAATTTCGGAAAAAATTCAATAAAAATTTGTTAGTGGATGGTCGATTTTGACAGTTACAATGAAAAATAGATTCAAAATATGCAACAGAAACTATGCATCTTTTGCGCATGTGCTAAGAGTGTTATATTGGTATTATAACATGACTCTATTTACAAAGCTAATACAGGAAGCCATATTAGAATGTGAAATTATTATAGTATATTCATATGAGAAATTCTCTCATAAGCAAGTAAACCCTAACTGAAATATACAGAGAGCAAAGTAACTATTGAATTTATAGCTTATAGGGCTTGTAAGTCTCGTCATGTGACACCGAGAAATCACGATTAAATTGAAATTTGAAAACGTTTCCCGCCAAAATGTGACGTTGTAGCATTATGACGTCCAAAAGTTGTGCTTGAAACGTCATTTCCGGGTACAAATGATGAACCCGGAAGTTCCAAAATTGATCGAGACTTGCAGACCTATTCGGGATTGCATTAGAGCAAAGACAACATACTTAAATTACAGGTTTACAATGGGTCTGTTATAGAGCGTTGAATTGCTCATAGAGTTCACAGCAATATTACAATAAAACTTTATCTCGAAAGGAAAAAATAAAAAATATATAGTTTCATAATCTAAAATTGTACACCCTTGTCAAGAATCAAAGGAGGTGGTCAATATATTTTATTCAATGTTATTTCCAAATCTCTTTCGAGGTACCAGTAGGGGTAAATATACCTCAAGGTGGTAGAATTATACGAAATCAATTGAACTAATGCAGAATTTCGAAATTTATGTATATTATTCAGCACTGTAGTGGAGTATTTACTGTTCCTGTTATTAATCGTAAGTTGCATTTATGACGGATTTAGGTAAATAACTATAGTGAGGGTGTATCAGAATATATCAACTTTGCGTTTGAGTCCTTGAAAATTGCAGTGATGGGTGATGGGAAAAGGCTTAATCAAAATTTTACATACAAACGAATATTATTTTTTTAAATTAATCTTTTAGAAATCTTCAGATATATTTATGTTAGCGGCAATAGTGAAATTAGGCATTAAGCTTAAATCAGACCTAAAAACTAAAATGAGTTTGGCATTAGGCTTACTGTCTAGGATTTAGGTCTAATGTAACGTCGATCAAAAGAACGAACAAATCTAATACCTGATTTTTGTCCAGTCACGAACGTATTTAATTAATTAATAAATAATTTATAATGTTATCAAGAGGTTTTGTTGAAGTGAAAGCGAAATGATATACACTAGTCACTAGGTTGATGTTAAAATAAGAATAATTTTTTTAATTTTTTTTATTTTTGTCCCTTGCCGCAACGCGGAGCGGGGACAAAGAAATGCTGGGCGTCCGTGCTTCCGTCCGTCACACTTTCTTGTAAGCGCTCTCATGCCTACAAATTTTAACAGATTTTCATGAAATTTATACCAAACATTTATATCACTAATGCCGTGGTCAACTTCGAAAATCAGCCTTGTTCGATACTTTTTGTCAGAATTTTTTTGTGGGACTTTGACAGAAAAAATGACCCCGTTTCATCCAAAAAATTGACCTTGTAAGCGCTCTCATGCCCACAAATTTTAACCGATTTTCATGAAATTTATACCAAATATTTATATTACTAATACCTTGGTCAAGTTTTATGATCAGCTTCAGTCGATTTTTTGACGGAGTCGTGGAACTTTGATCAAAATAGCTACACCGTTTTAGCCGAAAATTGACCTTGTAAGCGCTCTCATTGCCTACAAATTTTGACATATTCTCATGAAATTTATACCAAATGTTAATACCACTAATACCTTGTTCAAGTTCGAAAATCAGCCTTGTTTGATACTTTTGGACAGAGTTATGGGACTTTCACTGAAATAATGACTCCGTTTTATAAAAAAAAAATGACCTTGTAAGCGCTCTCATATATGCGCATACCAACACATTTTAACGGATTTTCATGAAATTTATATCAAATGTTTATATTACTAAGGCCTTGGTCAAGTTTTAAAATCAGCCTCGGTCGAGACTTTTTGACGGAGTTATGGGACCTCGACCAAAATAGCGACACTGTTTTAGCCAAAAATTGACCTTGTAAGCGCTCTCATGCCTACAAAATTTTGACAGATTCTCATGAAATTTATGCCAAATGTTTATACCACTAATACCTTGGTCAGGTTCTAAAATCAGCCTCTGTTCATACTTTTTGACGGAGTTATGGGACTTTTACCAAAGTAACGACACCGTTTTATCAAAATAGCGACACTGTTTTAGCCAAAAAGTGACCTTGTAAGCGCTCTCATGGCTACAAATTTTGACAGATTTTCATGGAATTTATACCAAATGTTAATACCACTAATACCTTGGTCAAGTTCGAACATCAGCCCTGGTCGATACTTTTTGTATCTCTACATATTTAATTCTGGAACAGCCCTAAATGTTTGAAAATATTGCAATTTCATGTACAGTATACTAGTATATTGCTTGAACGGCGGGGACCCAGGAATTCTATTCTTGTTAATTTTGGAACTGCCCTGGATGAAAAAATTGCAATTTCATAAGCAGTGTACTAGTATATTGCATGAGCCGCGGGGGACCCAGGAATTCTATTCTTGTTTCATTGAGATTTGTTTCTTACAATATTTCTGTGGAAGATTTTATATTTTAAAATTCGATAGAATTGAAAGGTTGATAACAACCAAGATAATAATTATGACATGTATGGTGTGTATGTATCTTGGAGAGTTATGTGATTTTCCGTTTGACAACTGATAATTCAAGAACTCGAAATGAAATTTATTGTGAAATCCGCGAAAAATAAGACGGCGCGAAAAATATTTGGTAACAGTAGTAAATTTTTTGCAGAAGAGTTGCATGATAAACTGTAGAAATGTTGGTTTAAGATACCATGTTTACACGTCGAAATTTGTCATTATACGTATACCCTATTTAAATGATTGTAAGAATAACTTAATTTGAAAGAATTTCCAATGTTATAACCAAAAATAACTGGATGTATGCTATAGTGAAAAAATTCAAGTACACCTATCTGTTTCTTTAAAAGAGGTTCGTTTCTTTTGATTGATTGAAATCTCTAGCGGCCTGTTTTATGGTGTTTTCAGATATAAATACATGTATTCAGATGTATTCAGATTCAAATTTCCGAAGTTAGAAATTTTACAGGGATGCTCCCTGTGCAAAATTCTCTTCTTGGTCAGCTTTGAGTTCATGTAAGGCCATTTTTGTTATATTCGAATTCATTTTGTGACGATGCATGTTTCAAATATTTGCAAACCAAGAAACATTTTATTACATACAAGGAGTGTTATCCAATCAAAAGCTGGTTTACATCTGTTAAAAAAGAATATTATAGGATTATACACCCATTTTTAGGAAATTATCTATATATAATGCTCACTCACAAACTGAAAAAAGGTAAAAAGGAAGGAATTCAGTAAGGGAACCAGTTTGTTTATCTGTGTACCCAAGGAATTGAATGATACTTTTAGGTAAAATAAAGTTTGGCTGTGCTGCATGATAAGATATTTACTCTTTGTAGTCTTTCAATAAATAATTAAAAAATGTTTAGCACTTCACAGTTATTTTTGGCGATTTCTTTTTAAAAAGATGGATTTTTCCCATTCTATGCAGACATTGTGAACTTGAAAGGGGGTATCCCCACTCTTTTATAAATAGCTCAAAAGGAAGGCGGTCATGCATATATAAACTTTATATTTTTAGAAGTGCCAATAAAAGCGCCTGAACAGCAAGAATAGTTTTTGATCTGATCATTGTTAGAAAGTACTATAAATCTGAAATATATTAAAATTGTGGGCAATGGGAAATGAATTCCTTCCTTGTTCCCTAAAGCTAAAATATTGTTTTCCCTTAGTTTTTGTTTTAGATGAATATTGCTGATATGATATATACTGAGTATTGATATCTGGAACAATATAAGATTAAAGGTAAAGTTTAGCAAACCAGTATGGAAATATTGCTGAGTCAGCAGATTTGAATTTTAATTTTTTTTCGAAATACTATCTAGTTTCCAATGCCAGACAAAGTGAAATATTGTAATATATATTTTATTGGTACCAACATGTTCTTCTGTGCTCATTTGAACTTTTCGCAATGATTTCGGCATCTATTGGGACTGAGATTTGATTCGCGACAAATTAAAAAGGGGAAAATTTGTCCACAACTTGGTGCAAATAATCAATTATTTAATTTAAGGTAAAATCTTCCCTTCCTTTTGTCATACTTTGAAATATTTTGATATAAAATGTTTAATACAATGTCTCCTACTGGTTTTATTGTACAAATTTAATGCAACTTGACAATTCACTCAAAATGGGCGAAATTTCACCATTAGTTAAGAATAGTGTGAGTTTAAAATGTACTTTACCATTTCATGTAAAATTGAGTCTTAATGTGCCATTTTTTATTTATTGATACTCAACTGAACCAATATTTAAGGAAATATACTTTAATCATAATCTTAGGACTGCAGAATGGATTCAACCAATGTAGCGGTCTGTACAAAGCAATATATGGCTAATTTGTTCCTGGCTAATCAAATATAACTACAGCATGTGGATAATTGTGTAATTTAAAATAAGAACTGAGGGCAAATAAGCAATCAAATATACCATTTGATCAAGATGATCAAGAACACAAATTTGAACATCTGGTCCAAGGCATGCTTAACTGTAAAAGGTAGACTGGTCATTGGTCATAAATGAGATAAATCCATCTAAAAATTAGGTTTAGACTGAAAAAGAAGCAAGTAAATCACTGAAACCTTCTGAACTACATTTGTTGCATGGTTTTGCATTATTGAAAATGAAACAAATCCCACTAAAATAACTTTGAGTTATTATATGGCATGTTCAAAATAAGAGATTGAAAATGATTAATTTTATCATTTAGGGTAGGCAGGTAAAAACCAAGATAAGGTCAAGGTCAAAAGGTCAATATGCAATTCATTCTTTATTCACTTAATCTAAGCTGTGACCTATCTTGTCCCACGAGGTGTACTGGACTGGTTCCCTGCTCTATTGGAGTGAGTATAGGTAAAAAGGGAGGCATTCAGAAAGGGAACCAGTTTGTTTATCTGTGTACCCAAGGAATTGAATGATAGGAAAAGTAAAGATTGGGTGTGCTGCATGATAAGATATAAATTAACCAAGTCTTTCACATTTTCATGTCATTTACTCTTTGTAGTCTTTCAATAAATAATTAAAATGTTTACTCATAGTAATTTTTGACAGAATATTACTCTCAAAGTGTGGGGAAAGTTTTTCAATGTCAAAATGTAGTATCGTGTGTTACCTTTTTGGTACTTTGTTAGTAAAATAGGTAGATGTATATGCTAAGGTTATACATTTAAAGCCCTGTCTTTTTTAGCTCACCTGGCTATGCCAGGGTGAGCTTTTGTCATCACTTAGCGTCCGTCGTCCGTCCGTCCGTCCATCCGTCGTTAGCTCACTTTAAAAAATCTCCTCTGAAACTACTGAAGGGATTGGTTTGAAACTTTATAGTAATCATCTATGACATGTCCTGTACAAGCGATCCTCATTTTATTAAGATCCGATGAAAAACATGGCCGCCGGTGCTAAAAATAGAATCTAGGGGTAAATTGCAGTTTTTAGCCAATAACTCAAAAACCGATGCAGATATAAAAAATCTGATGAAGCAAAATTGTTCAGAATGATGAGATCTATCTACCCTGCAATTTTGAAGAAAATCGGAAAACCCGTCTCAGAGTTACAGCCCTTTTTCGGTAAAGTTTTCAAAATTTAAGCCTTTTTTATTTTTTATTTCAAAAACTGTAACAGATAGAGGTAAAGTGTAAATTGCAAAAATGTTCAGCATATCAAGATCTACATACTCTGAAATTTTGAAGAAAATCCAACTGCCTGTGTTGAAGTTATTGACTCTTTTTCACCAAAAAAAAAAATCAATGCCAGATGGTTATGGGTTATTTCCCTTTATTTAAAATCTGTTTCAAATCTTCTTCAATTTACTTTTCTCTTTTAAGTTTTAGAGAAATTCGCTGCTATCTCTTTATTAAAAATAAGTATTTGTTACATAATCAAGAGCAAAAAGGTGTTTTTTGTACAAATTTTTACATTATTTTGCAAAAATACTTTCATAAACTATACTTATTTCGCAAATTAATAATCATTGTATATTAATACATGTTGTTAGTCCCAGTCAGTCAATGTTTGCCCACCATGGTAATCTCATTCCCAGATAAAATCTGAAGTAGCATCTTACCTTCAATGTCTGCTTAACTTTCTAACTGACCTGAATGGCTATGCCTTGGTAATTTTTGTTTGCCCACCTTGCAAACATCTCTCCCAGATAAATATTGAAGTAGCATCTAAACTTCATTGCCTGCATAACTTTATAACTGACCTGCATGGCTATGCCTTGCCATCACTGTGACAGTGGTCTGTCTATCATAAACTTTTCATTCAAACATCTTCTCTGAAACCGCTGGGCCAGTTGGAACAAAACTTGGGCACAATGGTCCTTAGGTGGCCCCTTTTTAAAAAATGTCTGGCAAGTCCGTATCATATCAAAGATGGCCGCCAGCAGGAACGCGGTTTAACATTGGACCCTATAGGAAAACATTCAAAGATCTTCTCTGAAACCACTGCGCCAATTGGAACCAAACTTGGTCACAATAGTTCTTCAGTGGTCCCCTCTAAAAATTTTGTCCGGCAAGTCTGCACGTCATCCAAGATGTCCGCCAGCGGGGAACTTCCAAAATTTGACAATATTGCAAAAATCTTCTCCTCTGAAAATACTGGGCCAATTGGATCCAAACTTAGTCACAATGGTCCTTAGGTGGCCCCTTTTAAAAATGTGTTCAGCAAGTCCACATTATATCCTAGATGGCTCCAGGAGGGAACGTGTTTTTAAAATTGGACCCTATAGGGAAACATATTCAGATTTTCTCCTCTGAAAGTACATGGCCAATTGGAATCAAACTTAGTCACAATGGTCCTTACTTGGTCCCCTTCATAAAATGTGTCTGGCATGTCCGCATAGCATCCAAGATGACAGTCAGCGGGGAACATTGTATAACCTTGGACCCATGTGAAATCGTTTAAAGATCTCATCTGAAAATACTATTCCAATCGGAACAAAAGTGAGGCATAATTATCCTTACATGGTCTTCTTCAAGAAAGGTGACAGTTGGCCTTCGCCCCATCAAAAATAGCTGCCAGTTGGGAACATAGTTTAATTTTCGATCATATAACATCAGCAAACTTCAAAATGAGACCCTTTAACAGTCAATAAACAAATTTGAAAATGAGAACCTTAAACGTTGTGATTATTTTGACTTATTGTGTCAGCATGACCCAGGTGAGCGATACAGGCTCTTGAGACCCTCTTGTTTGTAAGTGCGTTCTTGACAAGATCAATCAAACGACTTTTCAATTTTGAATGGGGAAGAGAAGTGTAAAGTGTAGAAAAATCGAATGTTTTCTACAAGTGGATCTTTGAAAGTGACCGGGTTTTCAAGTTGTTCAGAAGATCTTTTGAATTTTTGAGTATCCATATATGATTGATGCTACTACGTGAATAAACAGTATCACAGTATTTTTGCTGGCCTTCTTTCACAGCAGTCAAAATCTTAGAGAACAATTAGAGGAGACGGCAATGTACCGTTGTTTGTACGGGCACTTATGAAGTTTTGGTGTCCAGTACAAACTAGGCAAATTATTAGATTTGGTGTTGGTAGAAATGTTTAATGACTCCATAAACGATTTATGATTTGCCAGGACTTCATCTTTATCTATAGTAATATTTTTGTATGTGGGGTTGCCCTAACTATTATCTACGTAAAGTTCTTGTATTAGATACTGTGGAAGTACTTTTATTCGTGGACATCAATTTTCGTGGTTTTCTTAAAAATCGCGATTTCGATGGTTCTTAAATTCGTGGTTTCAAAGTCCCTACATTAAAACTCTATGGAAAAAATGCATTTCGTTGGGAACTTAATTTCGTGGTTTAAGCAAACCACGAAATCCACGAAAATTGGAACCCCACGAACAATAGTACTTTCACAGTAATCATTAGTGCTTTTTTATACACAAAAACAACATTGTTTGCGGCTTTGTCTGCTGGAAGGACAACATACTTTTCGTGAAAGGATGAAAGACAAGATACAGCGTCATAATCTTTGAAAATAGCTTTTACCCACTCTGACAGTGTTTTAATGTCATCAATTTCAGATTCACGCTTGATCCAGGATCTGGCATATTCCTCAACTGCGTCCATTATAATCTTTAAATTATGATTCCAGTTGGTACGTTGAGGTTCCCTGAACTTCGAGCCTTTTGAAATAATTTCCTGAGACCATCGTGTTCAATGATATTCAGATTACCTGTAATAACGTGGCCAGATGGTTGGTATATAAAAGGTGAACTGGAACACTCTCACGTCAGAGGATTTTTAGAGTAAACTTCAATATCTAGGACCTGCAATACTTTTCTGTAATTAAAGATATACTTTACGATGGTGTT
Source organism: Modiolus philippinarum (assembly GCA_002080025.1). NCBI lineage: Eukaryota > Metazoa > Mollusca > Bivalvia > Mytilida > Modiolidae > Modiolus > Modiolus philippinarum. The sequence goes on from MJUU01029960.1 coordinate 28,280, forward strand.
GGAGTAGCTGTAAGAAATAATGAGGACTGATTGATTATTGAAGTAGACAGGAATTTTCGATATTGCTTGTTTGTGATTAAGTATATTGCTTAGATTAATAGCGTGAATACTTTTGTTTTAAAATGGTATATGTAAAAATTTCCTGTTGCTGTTTTGTAATTCTTCAGTCCTGACAGGTTTAAACAGTCTAAATTGTGCTTCAACACAGATAATGCTGCAGAGTCTATTTGTGGAGTCAATGGATTAACTCCACTCTGATCTAACTGTAGTCTCGTAGTTTTTTTCAAGAACGACACTGGTAAGGAAAATAAAATCGTTTTGATATAATGGAGTCAAAGTGGATGCTGAAGGTTGGTAAAAATATCTTGAAACATTTTCGACTGTGACCTACATTTAGCTGCCCTTTTTACATTAGGACGATGGTAAGTCCTAGTGCCATGACTACGGATTGTTCTCCTGTTGGTATTGAACAAACGCATGACGTTAACTTCATTACATGCTAGACTAGATAAATTTCCCACTCCCTTAGTGCTGTAATTACACCCGTATGGCAAAGCAGTGCCTAGATCTTTGAGCAAGTAAAGTTCTCTGTCTGTCCTATATGGTGTACTAAATGCAGGACTATTAGTATGATGGTAAATTTTTCAATGAACCGCACCTTCATTGAAAGAGCAGGATCATGGTCAGGTTGATTAATATGATTGTAAAGCATATGTTTACATGCACAACGTGCATTACGGCTTAAGATCGATATAGGTGGAAGCAATAATTCTGGACCAAGAAAATATCTACCAGCCGCAATTTCCAAGGGTAAAATCCAAAGTTGTTGAATAATGATACACCCTCTCTATACTTTTAGTTATATAAAGATTTCGTGTAATTTTACTACCTGAGGTATATCAGCCCCTGTAATTTGAAAATATTATTACCTATCCAATTTGAACACAATGGTAAATATATCACATCCCTTTTATCCCTTGACAACAGTATATAATTTTGGATGATGGAACATTATATCTATTTCTCCTTCAAGAATAAGCATTTGGCTAACTTTTAATGCAGGAATTTTGTCGAGCCTGCCCCGATGTTTTTCACCTTTTAATTACATTTTTGTCTCTAGGTTCTTTTTTGTGTTATTGTTGTGAACACAATTAGAATCGACTGAAAATAATTCAACGTACAATTCTGACCCCTTGTTAACTATTATGTTGGAGATGGTGACTTTGCACTAAATGCATCGTTCCAATAACAAAGTGCAAATGGACACTTAAAAAAGAGGAAGTAAACGCCCACTGAAGCTAAAAAAGAAGATAGTTTCAGAAAATGTTTTTGAAACGAAAAGTACTATATAAATGTCTGTGATTAATGCAAGACAAGACATACCAACATAGATCTGAGAGAAACACTAGCACTAAATCATTGGGTTGGTGAATACCCGAAGTACAGGAAGGACAGACAGACTATCAGAAAACTCGGTTGACCAATTTGCTTTTGACTGAAAGACCATCCGATTGAGCACGTATGAGTACTCAAGTAAATGACTAGTAAACAAGTTTTGACTAAGCATCTAACAGATGAGGTGAATCTCAAAAAGAGGAAGTAATGTACTTTAGAAATAAGAACTCTTATGTAGTTGTAAGCGGCAATTAATGCTTCTTTAGCAGTCTGTGGGACTGAGAACTGATCCAATGAATAAATAATGAATACAAACAAGCTATTCATTAACGAAATTCTTCACCTAAAAACTGATAACTGATAACTAGATATTAATTGACAAAAAATCAATTAACCTGGAACGCTACAAAATATATTCATAATTGTCCATCCTTAGTACGTATTGGTCGACTAAATTTGCGTATTAACTAACGCGAAAGTACTGTGAATCGAATATCTGGTTCAATTTAGTTAATTTTTGAAAGAAAACTGTTTCTTTAAAGTTTTTCACTGCCCTTTTAAGGAATCCCAATTTCATGTTTTTTTTTTAAATCAAGGATCCTTTAGGCGTTTTCGGCCTACACGTATCAAAATATGTGAAATCATGTATTTCACTTTTCACGCTACCAATAAGGATTTTTCAGGAATCCCGCTAAGAACCTTCCATGACACCCTTTTGATATTTTCATGCCTCAAATTATCTGCTTACAACAATAAGACAAGTTCAAAATTCAATTTTGAAATCTAAATTTTTCATTCGAAAGAATGAACCTGCTTATGAAACACCATGTTTTCATACCAGAAAAGGAAATTTAAATGGGATACCGGATCTGCATCACATTACCACATTGGAGAAATTGAACGTAGCTTACATATGGTGAGGAATTAAACAATTAGAATAGAACACATAAATATATTTAAGTTCTACAACAAATTTTAAACGAAACAAACACACACACCAAAATTTTTTCAGTTCCTCTTTATTTCAACAAATCCCCAAATGTAACAAAATTCTGAACTTTCTAGCATTTATACTTGGTCAATTAAAGACGCTTTACACATCTCATTTTATGTATGCGAAAGTTTCACGCCAAGCCATAATTCATACGAAACTATCAATATATTTTATTGGTAAGTATAACTTAATGCAATTGACGTTGATGCAATAATGTGTTTTATTATATAGAGGATGATTAAAGATTGAAATTTCTCAGTGAAATAAAAGTGATAATTAACTGTGAAATTATTTTCCATAATTTCACTGTAGGAAGTGACGTCACAATAGACGTCGTCAACGTTGTTGTTAAGTAAACGTCTCGGCGGATTAACATGAAAAACGTAGTTTATGAAAAGAATCTTATATTAAACCATTAATTATGAAAAAACTGATCTATATAATAAAAACAATAACTAATCCTAGATTCTGATTATCGAAAATATTCAACTCATGATCGAAAAACACTGTAATTCACTCATGCGCTGCGCGCATTCGTGAATTACTGCGTTGTTCGGTCTTTCGTTGAATATTTTGCGATAATCAAAATCTCGGATTAGTTATAGTATAAATAATGCCAATAAAAAGGACAATATAACCAGACTCAAGAGAGAACAACTGCCCAATAAATAAGAATAATAAGAAAAAGAGACGCATATGATACAATTATACAAACACTATCGATTCCATATGAAACATCTTTCCATGAAATATTTTTATCATCTTTCCATGTTGCTTGATCATTGTGACTGTATTTTTGTCCAGCTGTCGCAGGTCGAACTTGTACGACATTTTTTTGTTTGTTCCATGGAAGCCGAGTTGCAAAAAATTTCCAGAAAGAGCTAATTTCCTTACTCTCGTCCCGATGATAGATTGCTGAATTGAATATTGTTGCCACCACGATTATTCCACTGATCATGATTGTAACCATCATTATAATTAATGTTAGAGACATCGGATTTGATGTAGCAGGTACGGCGGTTGACGTTAAAGTCAGAAATATGGCATATGAGAGAAGAATTGTCATCGCTAGTCCAATGCGCTCACCTGCTTCCACCGGAAGTAGAAATACCAGAGGATTAAGTAAAGCAAATAACAATGTCGGTAAAATCACCATTAAACTGTAATACAAAGATTGTCTTTTAATTGTAAAAGTCACCTCATATATTGAATATCCAGACAAAGTAAAGGCTTTAGCACTGTACGATTTTAAATCCCAGTCGGAGTTCGCTGTATACCACGTCGTGGCAACCGACGTGTAATTATTGACATACAAAGTGACATCCGAAGCAAAGACATTAAATTGTGTAAATTGCATTTTACAGGTTTGTGAATCATATGGAAATTGCTTTATATTGGTTGTGCATTTTGATTGTAAGACTCCACCTACAACCCCTTCTATACTCCCGTCATAGTAGATATTGGCATTAAATACTCCATCCTTATCCAGTGGTTCCAGAGTCTCTATGGAAGTTAGAAGTGTTAAAGATGGCACCCATATTTTACTATTAGGTAGCGCAATACTGTTAATACCTCCATAAGTAGCCGGATTCCATGATATGCCAACGTCTGTCCAAGTCATAATAATAGCACACAAAATAATTATTACTTCCTCTGATTCATGAAATGAAGCGATAGTCATGGGATAAAATGTTAATGATACATTCAATGGTGTTGAAGCACTCGACTTTGGTATTACGTCAGTGTTTAAATTTGCAAAAACGTCGGTATATAATTGTTTTGTATCCGTTAAGCTTTGTCCCCAAACAATGTGCTTTGAAAACAGCAAGCAAAATACAAATTGAAAAACATTCATTTTGGTCCCTATTCTCAGTAACTGTTATTTCTTCAACAACCTGGTATCATATTACACTCTAAATGCCCTTAACATTAAATAGACAAAATATAAGAGGATTAAATTATGTAAAAATTATATTTTAATCCCATTACATTTTGAAAAGGCAACAATTAGGACATTATGTAGATGTGGAAAACTACTTTAAATTACATATTAAAATTGTACTGAATTGCAGGATACCTGATAATAAATGAATTGATTGAACAAACTTTGTGAGTTGAAGTGACCAATATCTTACAAAAATAGGATAACAGTAAACACCTACAATGGTCGAAAACTGAAACCACATGCCACAATTAACAAGCGAACTGCACTAGAAAAGCAATAATGAAGACAAGAGACAAACATAGATAACGACAGGAACTCGGGATAGCCGTACTTGATACCGGCACTAGCAAAAGCTAGTGTTAGGTTTGATATCCTGTACAATGTTATACCTACGTTTTTGACAGCAGATTGATTACACAGACAACGGAAAAACAGACATGGTACCCATAAACCGGTTAAACCCTACCGCTAGCTCTTGCTAGTGTTGGTATCAAGTCCGGCTATCCCGATTTCCCATCGTTGTCTATGTTAGTGTTTTGACATTTCATTGTTTTTCTGGAATATTGTGGCATTTGATTGTGATTGTCGGCCATTGTGGGTGTTCCTGTTATCTTTCCTACATTAATACTGTGCAATACAATGGTGACATTAAAGACAGTATCATTTTTAAAACTAATTTGTCCTATGCTCATTTTTTAATTTCTGAGAAACATTTGTCGTTTTTCTCCCTGTACCAAGATAGTTACATATATATAAGTGGAGATAAGTTTAGTGAGAATATATATAGTTTCTTTTCATATTGTTTTTAAAATTATCTCCACTTAAACCCTTTATAACTGACTTTGTACGGTGAGATGACCTAAACATTTTTCTCATTTTTATTTTAAATTACACAAGAAATCAACTTCTATCCTCTATATCCTTTCGCTCTTTATTTAAGACTTGGGTTTGTTTCTCTAACAGTGTGGAGTCCGTAAAGAGATTACCCGAGATATATCCTCTGATATATTTCAATTGTTATGAACTTGTTCTCAGACATAGTTTCTTATATGGATATAGAATTGTATTTTCAAATTTTGGCATTTTATTTTTTGTATTTCTTATTTTTTTTTCTGGCCACCATTTTATAATGTTCACATCTCATGTTTTACTAGTGCAGTTGCCTTGTAAATAGTGGCTTGTGATTGTTGTTGTGGGTCATTGTAGGTCTTTCTTTTTAATTCATTTCCTTTCCATTTACTCCATTTCATTTCATTGTTTACTTTTATATACGATATAATGAAAGCCAACAGCACTAAAATATGTTACGGTGAAATGCCAACAGCACTAAAATCTGTTATGGTGAAATGCCAACAGCACTAAAATCTGTTATGGTGAAATGCCAACAACAGTAAAATCTGTTATGGTGAAATGCCATCAGTACTCATTGTTTGATATATAAGCACCAAAAAGCATACTTTGTATATGCTTTGAGATGTTTATTTGAAATATATATTAAAAAAAATACTCAAAACGATTATCTAATGAAATAGATAATATACCCTTAGAGCCTGTAATTTCACGAGGAACGGGGAATTAAATTTTGTCCTGCCAGGTGCAGTTTGTCAGTTATTTCTGAAGCTACAACAACATGTACAATACGATACGACAAAGTGATACATAGGGAATACAATATATAATACGAGAATCCAATATCACCCAGAGGGCATAAGGCCCGAGGGGTGATATTGGTCGAGGGTTGATACGGTATCTGATACAGATTTTGACATGTATTATACGCTTTATCATATATTTCAACAACTGAAAAGGTCCTTGTATTTCGTTTACATAACATTGTATGACGAATCAATCAGTGTTTGCTTAACTAAATACTGTTTTTACATATCAAATATACAGTCTATGGATAAAAGTATTCGGAATATACAGATTTTCTACTGTCGTGATTTTTTTTAAATTGAAGCTGTTGAACTTATTTCTTGATGGATTTATATGGAAAGATGCAAAATGACATCCGTTTTGATGTTTTTGAGTTGAATATTATATTGTTTTGATTTAATCGCAAAATGAGAATTAACGTTATCACTTTTGATCACTTTTTCACTTTATATTTAAATCGAAAGAAAATAAATATTATGTGCAAAAATAGAATTAAAAAAAAACAAAAACAAAAAAAAAACTTATGAATCTTTTTAAATATAGGTCATTGAAAAAATGCCATACAATAGTTTGTTCAAAAACTGCTGCTTAGTACACTTATATTATCTATTCCGAATACATTGATCCAAAACCATACCTTCATCATAAGAAGTTATGATTTTAAAGTTTTTCAGGTATTTTTTTCTCTGTCTGCGCATTCAAATCTTGTGATTGTTTGCTTGCTTTCAAGATGTAAAGAACAAATGAAATTGCTTTATTATACGCATTAATTGTGAAATTGTTGTATGAACATTTTTTTCTGATTTTTTACTGCAACTTATCAGTTGAAATTTTTGGTTAAATATAATTATTCCACACATCAATGTTTTAACTGGAACATGTTCTATAAACTCTATCCCTTTTAAGTTTTACGTTTCTTAACTTCACAGATGCCGCTGTCGTCTGCTTTTTTTTTAAAGCGGATGTCACCCGAGGTTTTCCGATGTATGACGTCATGTTCCGAATAGGGGTGTGATACGGGGTATGCGATACGGATTTTGCCATGCGATACAGGGTATGCGATACGGGGTTGACGTCATCAATGGTGATATATGATAGACATCAATTTCTGTATCATATATTCAAAACTAACGTAATACTAACTAAATATATGATAAATGAAAATAACTTATATCCACAAATGAGTTAAATACCGTCGAATTACTACATAAAAAGATAAAACGTCGTTTTTAAAAGGGGTAGGGGCTATAAGGCTCAAATGGCCCCATCTCAAGTGCTCATATTTTTTTCAAGGAATTATCTATACGATGTCCTCTTCACATCTGTGTAACTTTTAATTTATCACTTCACATTTCTCCAGCAAAGAGCGTTGAAAAGAAAGACAAAAACGCGCAAAATTCGTGCTATTTATAGCATACACGATTTTATGTGACACTCCTGAAGTATATACCCGTATATATGAGAGTTTTTGTGACACACAAAAAAGATTATACACAAGAGAAGTAACTAGGGTATATAATATCAAGTGGTTGCTCTACTGAGATATCCTTATTAACGTTTGCTATGGAGACAAATGTTATAAGGTCACGGAGTTTAGTATATATTAATTCTACTAATGTAACCATGGACACAGGGAAATGTGTATGCAAAACGTTCTTTGCGCATTGGTGCATTAGAAACATATATGATATAAATAATTATTTGAAGAAAACAAAATCCTGAAATTTAGGCTAAAACCAGCTCTTATAGTCCAATCTCCTTTAAACAATGATTGATTAACTGTCCCTAGAAAAGAGGAAAACGAAAAATAATCTGAAGCTCAGAATTATATCCATAAAATAGGAGTTTTTATCTCATTGGTTTTCGTTGGTGGTTTGCGTCTGAAGGTCTGCAAGGCACTGTGTTGGCTACCAGTTGGATTTCTTTGCTAGTCTTTTCAATGCAAATTACATTTTTAAATTTCTTATGATTTTATTTTATACATAGCGGCAGCGTCTATATCTGCTGTTAACGGCTGCATTGGTTTGATAGGTTCACCAATAGGCGAGTTGGTGATTCATTCAGATGTCCAGTCTCTGAAGTTGAATGCAATCAATTAGGGTAATGGCGCCATCATTGTCTCTCATACATGATTACGCGGATGAATTGGCAAGAAGTATATATCGAGGAACTTTATATAGTGTCACGTTGTTGAACAGGGAAATTGAACGTAAAAATAATTATTGGAAGCATTTTGTACAGATGATATCGAAATGTGGGCAATGACTCTCTAAAGTCTGCGATAATTCATAATCTCGACTAGTCGACATAATTATCGTGACTTTTCACATAGATTATCGCGATAATTTGTTTGTTTGTTATGTCGACAATAAATCCAAATTATCACGACTGATCGAGATAATTTCTATTGACATTAAACTATTACTGTGACATTAGTCTAAATATCGAAGTTGCTGTAAATTTAATTTCTGCATATGCGTATTTCGACAACGTACGTTTGGAAAACCATTAACTTAAAGAAAATTAAAAACTGATAGAGAACAAATTAATAACCAATATGATCTAAATGTTAAGCCAAAATCAGTTAAGGACAGAGCTTTGCATGAGGGAGATACTCCTTAGTTTTCAACTAAATTTACAAAATTTTAAATATTGTAAGGTTTCAAATAGAACCGGATTTCGGGTCAGCACTGAAGTACTGACTACTGGGCTGGTGAAAACCCTCTGGGACTTACAGTCCACCAGCAGTAGCATCGACCCAGTGGTAAAAATGACTAAATACCGAAGTTACTGTGAATTCAATTTCTGCATATGCGCATTTTGACAACTTATGTCTCTTCAGTGCAGATAAAGTCTATACGTTTGGAAGACCATAAACTCAAAGATGATTAAAAAATGATAGAGAACAAATAACCAATATGATCTAAATGTTAAGCCAAAATCAGCTAAGGACAGAGCTTTGTATGAGGGAGATACTCCCTGGTTTTCAACAAAATTTACAAAATTTTAGATATTGTAAGGTTTCAAATAGAATCGGCTTTCGGGTCAGCACCGAAGTACTGAGTGACTACTAATTAGACATCCATACCATCCACACCGGAAATTATACAAAATTCAACGTCTTTAAATTGACTGTATAGGTGATATTGCGATTTTTACGCTGGCAATCAATTAGTTTACAAATTTATGATCCTTAAAAACAACAAAACTTCTATCATTTGATTTTAATAGTTTACAGATCTCTTTTACCGTGTATCAATCTTTGCAGTTCAATGTTGATATTTTTGATAGATTTTTATAATTGTTCAATTTACTTGACCGTTCTCACCACGGTATAGCTGAAATACCGCTGAAATTGGCGTAAAACATCAATCAATCAATCCATGTCAGCACAGGAGTACACACCCAAAAAGAAATGCTAGACTTGAATCAAGTACAACGTAATAATGAATATGATGAAACAATACATGTTTTTTGATGCACCAAGTTATATTATTTTACTTTTTGATTCATTTGCCATTTCCCCAAATAATAAGTTCCTTAACAACATGTACAATACGATACGACAAAGTGATACATAGGGAATACAATATATAATATGAGAATCCAATATCACCCAGAGGGCATAAGGCCCGAGGGGTGATATTGGTGGAGGGTTGATACGGTATCTGATACAGATTTTGACATGTATTATACGCTTTATCATATATTTCAACAACTGAAAAGGTCCTTGTATTTTGTTTTATTTGCAACGATTAGACATAATATTGTGTGACGAATCAATCAGTGTTTGCTTAACTAAATATTGTTTTACAAATCAAATATACAGTCTACGGATAAAAGTATTCGGAATATACAGATTTTCTACTGTCGTGATTTTTTTTTTAAATTGAGCTGTTGAACTTATTTCTTGATGGATTTATATGGAAAGATGCAAAATGACATCCGTTTTGATGTTTTTCAGTTGAATATTTTATTGTTTTTGATTTAATCAGAAAGTGAAGAATTAACGTTATCACTTTTGATCACTTTTTCATTTTATATTTAAACCGCAAGAAAATAAATATTATGTGCACAAACAGAATTAAAAAAAAAAAAAAAAAAAAACTTTCTGAATCATTTTAAATATAGGTCATTTCAATTGAAACATAATCATACTAGAAACAAAACAAAACATTCGTACCATATTCCACAGACATCAATACAGTAGAAAAAAAAATATCTGTCAGTTTTGTATTTCATCAATTCCTTCACAGTTTTGTTGCACTGAAGAAACATAAGTTGTGGATATTACCATATGCAGAAACTAAATTTACATTAACTAAGGTATTTTGTTATCTACATAAAAGTTCAATAAAAAAATCAAATGTAGGTGAAATGATCTCGGGTCTTGGGGAGAAAAGAGTGAGCAATAGTTTTTTTTCAATCATTTATTTATAAAACTAATGTACTGCCGCTGTTACCCGCTTTCCTCAGGGGACATAATCAAAATTTACTTATTTCCGAAAACGTATATATTTCATTATTACGAATGCAATAATTTCTCTATCAGCTTTTACACATTTTTCGATTCATGGATTTCCAAACGTTTGGATTTAATCTGCACTGATGAGACATAAGTTGTCGAAATGCGCATATGCAGAAAATAAATTCACAGTAACTTCGGTATTTTGTTATTCTATTGTATTGGTAACATCGATTTCAAATATAATTGTCAATCCTGCGTTCACTAGAATTTAATACATTTTATATTATGACCTCTGGGTCAATTTAGAAATATCATTAATAAATTTATACAACATTCATGCCTTAAAATCATGATCACAATTACATAAATGCCATACAATGTTCAAATATTATCACAATACCCTAAACGTTTATATTAATTAAAAGTATTAAGCCATTTAAGTCTTTAATACAGTACTTAAATCGTCAAGGTTTGTATTTACCAAATATTAGTAATTACAATGGTGCAAATAATTGGGGTCAAGATCTATGTTTCCTGATTGTGAAAATTAAAGTAATATAATTTTCATTTTGAAAATACCGTAGAGTATATAAAAATTATATGCAAAACTTTTTATATTTTAAGTGATGGTCAAGATGTATGCTATGCTATTTGTAAATTGAAGTTATATAATTTTCATTTTGAAAATACCATAGCACTTTATGGTATTTTCAAAATGAAAATTATATAACTTTAATTTACAAAATGCAAAAAATATAGTAATTGTCTAATATTTTAAGTGATGGTAAAATTCTATGGACTGCTAATGTTTTGTTATTTGTAAATTCTTCATTTTGGAAATAACAGAGAGTGTGTAAAAATAATATAGAAATTGTCTGAGATATTACGTGATGGTCAAAATCCATGTTTTGCTATTTGTGAATTAAAATAATATAATTTTCATTTCGAAAATACCATAGAGAATATAATAATTGTTTAATATTTAAAGAGGATGGTCAAAACCTATGCTTTGCTTTGTGAAAATTTTTCATTTTGAAAATATCAAAACAGTATTTACAAATAATAAAGACATTGTCTTAGATTTTAAGTGATGATCAAACTCTATGTTTTGCTTTTTGTAAAGAAAAGTAATATAATTTTCATTTTGAACATGCCATAGAATATGTAAGATATGGAAATTGTCTAATATTTTGAAGTGATGGTAAAAATCTGTGTTTTGCTATTTGAAAATTTTAGTTTTGAAATAGAAGAGACTATGTCAAAATGTAGATATTGTTTACGATTTTAAGAGATAATCAAAATCTATGCCTTCACAGAAAAAATAATGCAATCTGAGGGTATAGCGTAAACCGTGTGAGTCACACCACCTCCTTTTTCAATGATCATTGTAGCATGAAGTTGGTAGCATGGATAAATTTCTATTATGAGTCGCTAATGTGTATTTATATAAGGTTTAATGATAATAGCATACATCCTTCACTGAAAAAAGACTTCAACCTGTGGGTAAACCTCATACTATCATGTTTTTCCCGTGATAAGTGAAGCATGAAGTTGGTTTCATGGGTAAAATTTTATTATGATTTTTGTTTAATTAGACACTAATGCGTATCTTTATAATTTTAACGATAAAAGCATACATCTTTCACAGAAAAAACTTCAATCTGTGGGTAAACCTCATACTATCATGTTTTTCCCGTGATCAGTGAAGCATGAAGTCGGTTGTACGTGCAAAATTTTATTATGATTTTTGTTTAATTAGAGATATAGAGTTTAATGATAGCATAGATCCTTCACCGAAAAAAACGATAAAGTGAAGAATATGAACACAATACTGGTACTACCAGTATTGTACAATACTGGTAGAAGATTTTATACCAGTATTGTATTGCACAATACTGGAATTACTAGTATTGTATTAATTGCAATACTAGTTGTACCAGTATTGTGTTGCTTACAATACTAGTTGTACCAGTATTGTGTTGTGTACAATACTAGTCTTACCAGTATTGTATTTTTTACAATACTGGAAAAACCAGTATTGTATTTTTTTTACAATACTAGTTGTACCAGTATTGTATTGTGGACAATACTAGTTCTTCCAGTATTGTGCTTTATACAATACTAGTTGTACCAGTATTGTATATTTTCACAATACTAGTTCTACTAGTATTGTGTTTTTTACAATACTGGTTTTTTAACAGTATTGTAAAGCTTACAGCCCTGGTATAACTACTATTTTATTGTGAACAAAACTGGTTACTGTTTTACATTTCTTTTATTATAAGTACATTTATGTTGTTGACAATGCTGTTCATGTTCTATATGTTGCGAATCGTTTATGCAAGGGTTTATGAGAGTAGTATAAGCGATTGTTTCATGTCTATTTTCTCCTAATTTTGGAACCCAAATAAGCAGGGCTTTCCGTCATTTTTGAATCCAAATTAGTAGTTTAAATTCTTAGTTTTGCATGATATTGAAAATTTGAAATAATTTCACTGCCAAATCCTTTTAAATTCTTTAAAAATCCATGCTATACTGATTTGATATAATGAAACAACGGCAGTAGAATACCGAAGGAACAAAGCACAAGATTACACAAATCAAAGTCCAGAGACAAGGCAAAAGCAAGAACACCAAAAGACGGAAGACCAAAGACACCACATGCCTACAAAACACTCGAACGTTACATATACAACACAAAAAACTAAAGCACTAACAGTGTGAACTCTCAATAAACAAGAGTGACATCAGGTGCCCCGGAAGGGTAAGCACTACTAATTTGGATTCAAAAATGACGGAAGTGTTTAATTTTTCTCAGTATGGAATTAGTTAATTGATTAATATCTTGAGTTGTAACATTTGTTCCATTTGATTACAAAAACCACCTATTTTGAAACAGAAAAACAAATAGCACATAACCAGATAACACGTTATCCATAATACTAGTTAAACCAGCTGTGTCTGCAATATTAGAAATACCAGTATCTTCCAGTATTTAAAATACTGGTTGTACCAGTATTTTCCAGTATCTTCCAGTATCCGCAATACTAGTTTTACCAATATTTTCCAGTATCTTCCAGTATCTTGCAATACAAGATGAACCAGTATTTTCCAGTATCTTCCAGTATCTGCAATACTGGTTTACCAGTATTTTCCAGTATCTCCCAGAATTGTACAATACTGGTACACATATATTTTACTAGTATTGTACAATACTGGTAGTACTAGTATTGTGTTCATATTCTTCACTTTATCCAAAAAAACTTTCACTTGTGGGTAAACCTAACTTGGGATGGACGAACAGACGTACAGACGAACTGGTGTTCTAAGATATTCTAGTGTCTTTCCAAGTCATAATAAAATCACACAAAATAACGATTACTAATTCTTTTTAGGAGTGAAGCGATAGTCAGTGATTAAATGCTAACGATACACTCATTGGTGTTGAAGCGTCGGGTTTTGGTTTAACTTGAATTTCTAAATTTAAAAAAAAAACATTGGTCGTATCCGTTAAGTTTTGTGTCCAAAATGAAGTATTTCGAGGAAATTATGCATAATAAAAACGATGGTATTTTATTCCCTAAAGAGTTCGTAGCAGTCTGTGTTGGCTTTATCCGTACAATGAATTATCTAGTCATTCGTCTGTTTCAATATAGGTTGCGATTTAAAGCATAAATGGGTCATTTTCTCATTGCCTTTATCTTCTAATGAAAAAGAAAAAAATAGAAATCCGTTAGACAATTAAATCAAATATTAGTTAAAATGCAGATCCATTAGTTTACTTGCCCTTTAGAATATTTATTGGTTATGCCGGATATTCAAATACACGGAACCAGAGCGAGCACAAAAATCACAGAGCACATTTTTGTTTACGTGGGTACAGATTTTTATGAATAAGTGAACAAAGCATATGGAAGTGGTGTAAATGAATTTTCATATTTATTTTACATCCACAGGTAAAAATTTCACTTCCTAAGTCTTGGGAAAGATTAAATTAAGTTTGCTATTTTGACGTCGTTGTGTCTAATAAAAGTGATTGGGCGTTCATGTTTTAGGCCATATCTAAAACATCAATGATACCTACTTTTCATTAATATCTACTGGGCTGTGTTGAAAGAATCAGTTCCTCAAATTTCCTCCTTATATCTTCATTTGGCTATTTATCCAACTATGGTGTGTAATTAAAGGCACAAAAAACTGCGGAGCATAATACAATTGAACGCGGGGTGGACACCTTCAAATGAAAGCAGAAACGCGGAGTTTATTATAGGGAAAATAAAAGATGATAAAGTTTTTATGCATTTTCGACTTGCTCTCTGCGGCGCATATGACTTGAATACAAATATGTGAAACAAGTTAATCAATTAACACTTAAAAGCGTTTAAATAATGGGTATTGCGTCCGTATTTATAAAATTCAATCTCAGAATTAATGTTTTCCAGGCCGCATCTTCTATAATTGATAATGCAAAATATTCTATCAGCATAATAACTAAATCCAAACTGATTTACTATGCAGTCCTTGAAAGTTTTGCTTAAAACTGCTTTTTAATTATCATTTTCAGCCAAGGATTTCAGGCAAAATGTAAAAACAATGTAATATCAAGCAAGAAACACTTTCAGGCAGAGTGAAACATTGCAAAGAATCACATATCGAAAGTGCACTGAAGTACAGACAATTGGTCTGAACAGAAGTTACGGGTATACCAAAGAATCAAGCAAAACCTCGAGAAGGAATGTAGATGTTTCCAACTGGCGACCATCTGGCTGAAAATCACCTATTTATGCCACAGCATACAAACCTTTGATTTTTCTACTCTTTATACTACCCTGCCACACAATAAATTGAAAACAGTAATTTCGGATTTGATACATCAATGTTTCTGCACTAAAAACGGAGAACGCAGATACACTTATTTAGTAGTAGGGAAAGACAAAACATATTTTGTAAAGAACCACACTGAGTCAAACAAGAAGTACACTGAGAATGACGTAATCAAGATGTTGGAATTTTTAATAGATAATATTTTTGTCGAATTTGGAGGCCGTGTTTTTCAACAGACAATCGGGATTCCCATGGGAACTAACTGCGCGCCACTTTTAGCTGATCTCTTCCTTTTTTCATATGAGGCGAAGTTTTTACAAGGGCTTACACAGAAAAAACAAAAACATTTAGCCCAGTCCTTCAATTTCAGCTTCCGCTACATAGACGATGTACTTTCTCTTAATAATCCAAAATTCAAGGAATATTTACACCAGATCTATCCCAATGAGCTTGAAATTAAAGAGACTACCGATACACCTACTTCAGCTTCGTATTTAGATCTTTTAATTTACATTGACGAAAAGGGACGTTTGAAATCTAAGCTGTATGACAAACGTGATGATTTTAACTTTCCAATTGTGAACTTTCCCTTTCTGAGCAGCAATATACCTGCCTCTCCAGCCTATGGAGTGTACATTTCACAGTTGATTCGTTACTGTCGGGCATGCAGTTTATACAGTAACTTTTTAGTAAGAGCAAAAACACTGTCCCAAAAGCTGCTTAGTCAGGGATTTGTTCAGCCTTTGTTACTTTCATCCCTTCAGAAATTCTATGGCCGTCACCATGACATCATTGACAGATATGACGTGTCTGTGTCCCAAATGAAAACGGACATTTTCAGCTAAATTTCACGTCTTCACGGATTTGACATAACCGGATTTGACTCAACCCCGGATTGACTCACTGATAGTGTGACGGGTGCCGCTAGCGGAGCAGGACATGCTTACCCTTCCGGAGCACGTGATGTCACTCTCGGTTTTTATGGGAGTTCACACTGTCAGTGGTTTTGGTTTTTTGTGTTGTCTTGTATATCATACTGTAAGATTTTAGTTTTGTCTTCGTTATTATGTTCGTATCACTGGTTTGTCCTGGTAAATGTTTGAATACTCAAGAGACTTACAGCTGCTTTTCAAATTTTTACCATGGTACTGTTTGAGGGTTAGAGAAGTAACACGTACCATGGATTTTTATTGGTTTTGTCTAAGGGTTAGAAAATGGTAATTCCAATTAGCCTCAAATCAGAACTTTCAAAACAATATATACCTCACTGAGAGTGTGACGGGTGTCGCTAGTGGAGCAGGACATGCTTACCCTTCCGGAGCACCTGATGTCACTCCCGGTTTTCATGGGAGTTCCCACTATGAGTGCCTTAGTTCTTAATGTTATCTTTTTATTTCCGTGCATTGTAGCTGTCTCACGTCCTTGTTTTGTCTTTGTTTTTATCTGTTACCGTTTCTGCCATGTCTTTGGACTTCGATTTTTGTAGTCATCGCTTCATTGTTCCTTCGGTATTCTACTGCCGTTGTTAGCTATTTACAGGACCAACAAATGAATATCGTGGCCAAGTCTGATTCCAGTAGACCCAGTGGTTTTAGAGAGGAATCCTGAAAGTGTTCCAGTAAGGCCAAATGTTTATCTGTATTCCCCACTGTCAACCATAAAGTACGAATTTGAAAAAAACCTCTATTACAGGGTAGCAAGCAAAAGGTGGTTCTAGTTGGCCCAGTAGTTTTCTACTAAAAGTTTTCTACTGACGGTCATCTCAGATAACATATGAACCTGAAGGTGTCTATTAAAGGACTATTATGACCAAGTTTGGTTCCAACTGGCACATTTGTTACAGAGGAAGAGACCTTTGAATGAAAGTTTTATACGCCGGAACGATTATAGACTTAAAGTGATCACAAAAGCTCGTGGTGGCTGAAGCCAGTTCAACAAGTATAACCATAAATATCATTCTGAATCTACACAAGGTGAGTTTGATATTGGTAATTAACATTTGATCTTCTAGCACATGTTCACCGTTTCCGTATTTTTTCTACTTTTGTCAAGATAATCAATTCTCAGACAACAGATCAATTGTTTGCTAGAACTGTATTGTAGCAGTATTGCAAAAGACCCGAACTCGAACGAAAAGATTATTGGTGTAGCTTCCTTTCCTTTATGCAAATTCTAATCAAAATCACTCTTTCATATAAATATGACAGAATATCAGTTTCATCATAAGATTGTTGCAAAAGGTAAAATATTACCTTGGTTTGTTTCCATCAGGAAAAATATAATATTTGTTCATCACGGAATAAATGACATATAATATTTGTTCCAAAGGAAGAAACATTATGTCAATGTTATAATATTTGTTCCATTGGAACTTTTGTCAGAGTAGATATGGAATTCCAAGATATCTTGAATCAATCTTCTGTAGTGATTCTGACATTTTTCTGTGCTTTCTTCTCTCCAATCGATTTTGTTCCGTATGCCCGGTATCCGTGATCCGTGTGCCATTATCAATAAAAACTTCCACGGTTTTTTTGGGCCCATAATTACACACCCTTGTTGGATAATTCGCCAAATAAAGATATAATGAGTAAATTCTAAGAAGGGATACTTTCAGAAAATATCCAGTATATATTAATGAAAAGACGGTATCATTGATGTTTTGGATATGGCCTAAAACATGAACGTCCCATCACTTTTATTGGACACGAATCGCAAACTCGGATAATGTCATCTTTCCCAACAGTTTATTGAAAGGTCTTTGGAAGAGAATTTTTTACCTGTGGATATCTAATTATATGTAAAATAAATATAAAAATGTATTTACACCAGTTTCATATGCTTTGTTGACTTATTCATAAAAATCTGTACCCAACCTACTGCATGTTTAACAAAAATGTGTGCCTGCTCCGGTTCCGTGTATTGGAATACCCGGCGTGTTGGTACAATATTCTATTGGACGATGAAATTCTGACGTATTACTAAATGGCAAAATACATAAAACAAAAATGTCGTAATAGTATACTCCGATATATATTATTTAATATATTAAATAACCAATGCTTTTCAAGTTGATGATTCTAGTGGTATGTATAGTTGCAAATTGAATGTTCATGTTTAACATTTTAAAGCATTTAAGGAAGTATGGATTAAATCTTTTTTTAATAAATCATTTTATGTCCCTATATATATATTTCCCCCGTTTCTTTTCCTATATGATATCTTTTTGTTGTCGTGTATGTTTTACGCGCACTACTACTACAGCTACAAATGCTGCTTCAAAATACCGCTTCCCACCCCAAATCCAAAATTTTCCTCCTTTTCGATATATCTAAATAATTAATTTTCCCTCCAAATTTGAACCTTTGATTTAAAGAGGATTAAATATTTTGTCTTCAGAACGGTGTTTAGAGTTACATTTAACATTTTGTCTATTAACATGTCTTCTTTTCATTTTGACTTCTTTCTTCATCCCCGTTTGTTGTATACAAATCTATTTTTAATTATTTTCAATCACTTTATGTTAAGATAAATTTCACAATTAAAAATATTGCACTGCTATTGCCAATGTTTCAAGGATGTTTGTCTCTGCTTTAACTGAAATTTTTAATTAGGTATATCAATGATATAGAAGGTTGTGTTAATCTATAAATAATTACATTTCATGCATATTAATTTGAATTGCGTCAATTTGATAGCTGAACAGTGACATATCAATGTGAAGTTACAATTCCCATGAAACATATTTGACCATATGTTCACGTGGCAGATTAATTAGTAAAAGTAAAAGTAGAATCCCAATGTACATTATGTACTTTGCTGAAAATAAATTGTGTTTTTGTGTATTTTTGTTAAATTGTAATTATAAGAATTGAATACATTATTTTGAAGTTTCATAGGGATTATGAAAGTGTTGACCGGGCGCACATTTTCAACATAAAAATTTGCTTCGGTCAACACTTTCATACCCCAATGAAACTTCAAAATAATGCATTCAATTCTTAAATGTATGGCTTCACATGTTAATCCCCGTATAAATTGCACTATTTTTGTTCTAAAACATTACCTTAGTGGGTCATGCACAACAATTAATCGGGATAGAAATATGGTTCCACTTCGTTATACAACTATGAAGTAGACCTAAGTCTTTGAAGGTCACTGTGGATAAACCGATTAAGAAATCGCCCTCGAATGAGTTTGATTAAAATCATAACACCAGTATACAGTTCTTTGCCATTTTAGTCATGCAGACACACAAATGGCTGTTAATTTAAGTATCCAGCTATAATTTAATTATTGTCTTGCATACTACATGAGATCCTTCAGAAGTCGTTAAAATTTGTAAAAGGGGGAATTTCCAGACATTGAAGCATCATGTTCACAGCTCAGTTAATGATACGCAAACGACCATTTAGGTGTCAAACCACCAATTCAGCCAATCAGCGCTTAGAACAAATGAAAAATAGCTCTTTTAGAATCTAAATATAACTTTGAATTCATGCACCTTTGAAAATATATGTCGGAATGAAATAAATGATACACCTGTTTGAACATTGATGTATCAGGCTTATTTTGAGACAAAGGTTAATAGAATGAACCTTTGAATACTTATCATAGGGGTTTTCCGGTATACTATGAATGTGTAATGTTTTGGTCGTAATGGTGTATATTTATAGATATTAAAGTTTTTCCAACCTTCGGAACTCTCTTGGAAGGCTTTAAAGGTATGCTGAAATTTTGATATGATGTTGACGAGATGTGCACCTTTTGGAAAATATATGGTTTCATACAGGTTAAACTTAAGATAAATTGTCCAGACAGATTTGAATATTGGGAATTTCAGTTGAAAATGTTAAAGAAATGAATTGGTGGTTTCTAACCTTAATATGTTAAAATTTTGAAACATGTCATAAAGAGTTGTCAATAGCCTAAATTGATGCAAAACATGTATGTATGATGGATTTCAGCTAAACATTGAAGTTTTAGCCAGCTGGTGCCACAATTTTGACCAAAAACAGTCGTTATGTAATATTTTGGTATTTTGACACTGAAATGCCATTTTTAGGCCATTTTCAAGATTTTGTGCAAAATTAGAAGGGTTAGCTGTGTAAAATAGTTTGAAAACATCAAATGTAGGCTGATTTTACATAGGAATTTGCCACTGTTTTGAATATGTGTTCAATGTTTACAAATTTCATGTCTTCGGTGTCTCGAACAAAAGCGACAACTCTGACTGAGATGCCTTATATAGAAATCTGTCTGGTTTGTATACAATAATTTCTTAAAGCAGGAATGGTGCTTATACATGCAGTTTGATGTGAACATGAACCTCAGAAATAAAAAATATCATGCTGTTCCTCTTCTTAACAGTGAAAAATTGTCATTTTAGGGTTCACAGTGTCAAAACAAGAGCCAAGTCAAAATTTAATCATCTGATTTTGGGACAAGATTTTGAATTTGCCACACTTTTCATAAATTTGCCTTTATTCTATTATGTTATTTTCTTTATATATTTTATATGTAATCACCCGAAGGAAAATAAATGTACTTGGGTGGATTTTCAGTAGTTTTAATACTATCATTGTACCTATTCATATCGGGCTTTTCGGCTAACTCACAAATCTTATATATTTCATAGGCTCAAAAAATAAACAAAACTGGTTTTTCCCTGTCTTCTTGACCTTTTTGCATCAATTTCTGCCTTTAAAATGCTATTTATACGACCAAAAACAAAGGAAAGACCATTTCAAGTCCAAAAATTCACCTCAGAAGCACCTTCTAAAATGGGGGGAGGGGGATATTTTGTAGCATAATTTCAAAATTTTAAAGGTAGCTTTGACCATTTGCAGCTTTATTTTGATAGAAAAAATACTCTGATGGCTTTGTATTAAACATGGGTTTAGATTCATTACATAAAAGAAGTGTATTTGGTTTTGTGTCCATGTTTAACATCTATGAGTGATTGTGCCTGATCAAAGCACTGAAAACATAAAATCTTTGACTTTTTAAATAGTGATGAAAAGGAGGAAAAAATTGGGAAAAGGGTGTTATTTTCTGTATACAATTTGGAAATTAACTAAAAAACATGAAACAGTGCAGCAATTACACTGGGGAGTGTTTTAATATCATGTTAAGGTGTCAAACCACCAATTCAGCCAATCAGAGCGTAGAACGAATGAAAAAAAAGCTCTTTTAGAATCTAAATATAACTTTGAATTTCTGCACCTTTGAAAATAAATGTCGGAATGAAATAAATGATACACCTGTTTGAACATTGATGTATCAGGCTTATTTTGAGACAAAGGTTAATTGACTAGAATGAACCTTTGAATACTTATCATAGGGGGTTTCCGTTATACTTTGAATGCGTAATGTTTTGGTCGTAATGGTGTATATTTATAGATAGGGTTTTTCCAAACTTCGGAACTCTCTTGGAGGGCTTTAAAGGTATGCTGAAATTTTGATATGATGTTGACGAGATGTGCACCTTTTGGAAAATATATGGTTTCATACAGGTTAAACTTAAGATAAATTGTCCAGCCAGATTTGAATATTGGGAATTTCAGTTGAAAATGTTAAAGAAATGAATTGGTGGTCTCTAACCTTTAGTTGAATAAGTCGTTTTAAAAATGCTTACAAATCGATCAAACTGTTCTTTAGTATAAAAAATGGCACAACAAAACCGTTATTATAAATATGTGTTTATTTACTTTTTAGCATAAAAATAAGGTATTAAAAGTAAGTATTTTAGTCTGTGGTTTAAACTAACTTTTTTAAAATTACCCGGTGTTTTGAAAATTAAAGTTCATGATATTCTATCTAAAGAGTTTTAACTGTTTTGAATTTTCAAGGGAAATGGGTCATTTATAGAGGTAGTTTTGAAAACCTTCCTCATTTACTGTGAGAAAACAGTACACGACAAAAATCTTTTCTAAAGAAGTTTGTAAAATTAAATGATTTGATAACGCTTTTATCGTTGTTCTTCATCTTACAATTACCATGAGGCCATCAAAAATGAGCTTTGCTCATACCCCATAGCAAGTTCAAGACGGCCACTAGCACCGGATTGAGCGGAATCATTGCTAGTTGTCGAACAAAGCGTCGAACAACGCTTCATCCATTACTTTTTTCATCCCATTAGCTTGGTTTAATAAAAGTGTATAAAATGAGACGTGTTATTTCATCTATTTTCTTTGAATTCTAATAGTTAGGATTCTAATTTTTTATCGTCACGATATGTGCAAAAATTTCTAACTCATCTGCAGTGTATAGATTTATAAAATGTTAGAATATGTCCGTCAGTGAGTGAAGGCCGTAGAGGTAATACACCATTAATATTGCAGTTTCTAACATGGCTTTCTTTCACTCAATATTGATGCAAGCATAATAGATAAATATAGATTTTACGATAAGATCCCATTCATGACCATACTTTATCAACTAAATATAGTTTAAGTTTAAAATTCTAATTGCGAGGCTTGCCGAGCATTCAAAAAAATTGAATTTAATTATCGAGAGTGGAAAAAATATGCTAATCAAGGCTGGTATTTCACATCCCTTATTTTACGGTAATGTTTTACAAAAGAGTAAAAAAATACTTAAACTCTCCAAACAAACTTATAAAACCTTTAAATAGTCTAATTCATAAGGGTTATAATTACGGCATTGTCGTCAAGTCATTACGTATGGCCTTCTTTGGTATTAACATTGATTTTTTGATAGGGTCTTTGCACATTCTAAATTTCTAAAATCTGTATTGCATGGACACGGGTTATGTATTCCGGTATATGCATGAAATCATTATGCTAAACTCCTCACAGGAAGGGATCGTGGTGGAAACTGTATACTGAGGGTACATAACTTACTTTGTCAGTTGGTAATGGGTCTGGAGCTGGCATGTCAGTTAACTGCTAGTAGTCTCTTGTGATTTCACGTTTATGTCCGTATATTTAGTTCTTTCAGTTTCATTTTCCACAATTGACTCAGTCCTGTTGCCAAGTGAATTTTACTGTTGTTACGATTGTTTTTTGATTTATCACATTGGCTATTGGGGGAAGGTTTGGGCCCAATAAAACTAGTTTAACCCCGCCGCAGCAGGTTTGCGCCTGTCCTAAGTCATGAAATTTATTAAGCCTTTGCGTGTCTTGTCTTTTTTCTTGTTGAGTTTACTTTATGTCTATAGGAGTCTAAGATGATGTTTATTTCGCTGAACTTGATTACTCTTTATTCAGGGGCCGACTCGACCTGCCGTTGGGTGTGGGGTTTCCCATCGTTCATTGAAAATCTTATGGTGGCTTTGAGTTGTTATTACTCCCCTTTTGGTCGTTTTCTCTTTGACACATTCCCTGTTTCCTTTCTTTTTTCTAATAATCGGGATAAAGTGTTATCATCTTTTCCTCTAATGATAAATGATAAACACCGAGAAATGTATTCCGAATAGATTCGACGGGAAATAGCACGAGGCCTTTTTTCGACATATATTGAATATGAAAATTTATCTAACAGGTCAGAAATGAGGTTCAGAAAGGCTGTAAACACTAAGTATATCTGCGATAAATTAGTTCATCACAATTATATTTTTAAAAATGAGATTGTTGGAATTTGTCTATCATGTTTGCTTTAAAAAAAAGTACTTAGACTAGTCTAGTGATAGTTTTGGTGAAATCGTTGAGGCAGGAAACTTGCCTTATGTTGTCAGTTTTGGTTACTATGGCAACCTTTCAGATGTAAAATTGAACAGTGAATGATTTGTTTCCTCATCATAAGGTATAAATTGAAATTTGTCTATAAAAAGCGAAGGAAATTCTCTAATTTCAACCATTTTCATTTACTTTCAATTTAATATGCAATTCAATATTTCATATTTATCGTGAAAAAAGGGCAAGAAAGTACATCAAAATAGCCACTCTAACCTCAAAATGGTACAGTCAATGTAAAATATTTTCCATCTGTAATAAGAGTTTTTCAAGCTTTATTTTTTGTATGATATTATGGTACAAAATAAAAAAAGTAAAATCCTCTCTACTTTGCAAATCCATACCTGATATTTAAAAGAGCTTTTCTTGCCAATTTATCATGATTTCTACTCGAGCAGCAGTCAATGTCATGAATATCAATTCTTATTTTCGAAAATCAACAATCTCAGTCATGACAGAACAATTATCAAATAAATTAAAATACTAAGAGAAAGAGACGCATATGATAGAATCATACACACACAATCCAGTCCATATGCTACATCTTTCCATGACACAATTTTACCGTCTTTCCATGGAATTTTCTGTCCATTTTGCCGGTAGTTTTCGTTGTTCATTGAAGGATCAATAATAACTTCCTGTTTATTCCATGGAATCCTAGTCGCAAAAATATTCCAGAAAGAGTTTATTTTCTTCTTTTCATCCCGATGGTAAAGTACTGATATCAAAATAGTGGCCACAACGATAATTCCACTGATAACAATTGTAACCGTTATGCAAATTAATGTCGCTGACATTGGATTTGAGGTAGCTGGAACAGCGGATGACGTCAGAGTTAGAAATATGACGTATGACAGTAGAACTGTCATCGCTAGTCCTATGCGTTCGCCTGATTCTACCGGAAGTAAAAATACCAGGGGATTTAGTAGAGCGAACATCATGGTTGGGCATATCACCATGATACTATAATACAATGGCTGTCTTTTAATTGTTAAAGTAACTTCATATATTGAATATCCATGCGAAATGAAAGTTCTTGCATTGCATGAAATTAAATCCCAGTCGGAGTTCTCTGTATACCACGATTTGCTAACAGCTAAATTGTTATCAACAGATAGAGTTACGTCAGATGCCAAGACATTGAACTGATTGAATTGTAAGGTGCAGGTCTGCGAATCGTACGGAAATTTTAGTATGTCGGTTTTGCATTTTGCATGCAATACTCCGCCAACACATGCATGTATAGATCCATTACTGTAGATATTTGCGTTGAATTTCTCGTCATTATCGAGTGGTTCGAGAGTTTCTGCTGAATTTATGAGTGATAAAGATGGAGTCCATATATTTTTGTTAGACAAAGCAATATGTTGCACATTTCCATATGTTGCTGGATCCCATGATATGCCAGCGTCTATCCAACTAATTATTATGGCACACAAAATAACTATTACTTCATCTGATTCTTGGAATGTAGCAATAGTCATAGGATAAAATGTTAAAGATACATTTAATGGCGTTAGTGCATCCAGTTTTGGTATTACCCTAGTGTTTAGATTTGCAAATACATCGGTATATAATTGTTTTGTATCCACCAAATTTTGTCCCCATACAATGTGTATCGAGCACACCATCCAAATTAAAATGGTGAACATTTTAGTTCTTAATTTTTTACTTTTTCTATTTTCTGCATTCGTGATTTCCTCTTAGTCTCACTTGTTAAACAACATCAAACACGGCATTGGTCTCTAAGCAAAACATTGCTTTCATCTGCTAATTAAAGAGAAATCCATTATAAATAACTAAATGAAATTAATTGAAAAAATGGGCATCCATTAATTTAATTGACCTGTCCTGTGATACTGGAAACCGGTGATTTATTTGACAATGCAATATTGATATTTTATTCAATGGTACATATTTACATATTGAACATTTAAGTGCCTACGTGCTACTTAAAACATATAATTTATCTTTTTACATTAGTTGTCATATTTCTATTATAGTATTATATACTAGAGAGGATCAAGCATTTCAAGTTCCAGCTACAGCGTGAACTTTTGAATATTCGAAAGGGGTATCTACCTTATGCAATGCTATGTTCTTTATTAACTTTGACGTCTCTGCTAGGTCTTTCATATAAATTAACCTCGTTCAGATTCAAATATACTTGAAATAGATATGATTTTCCAAATTCTCACTGAAGAAACAAACAAAAACAATGTCGACATTACAACACATTCTGAGTCGTGTTCAACCGGATGCCAGTTCTTATATATACTAAAAAAAAATCAATACATCAATACATTGAGAGGGAATCACTAATTGATGAACATTATTGAGCTAAGGGGATTTATATTGCATCTGTTGTAACGCTTCAGGTTAACTGTTTTTTCGTAAATTAAAATTTAGTTAAAGAATTGTCATGAAGGAACAATTATAAGTATACACTTCAATTTCATAAATAATTTGTTTTTAATGTGGTATATATTTATTTCATTGTGTGAAGAATCCAGTCACTCCGTCTCACCGGTATTTTGAGGTGATAGTTTTCGCCTTCAATGACACGAGAGTTCCTATCTCGAAAGTCACGTATTAGCATAACCAAAATTTGCCATGTTTAGATTCGTTATCTGTTATTTTTTCTGAACCGGAACATTAGATAATTACTGTTTTGCACGATTTTGTGTATTGATACTGTGGTGTTTATTGTCAAGCTACAAATATTGAAGATTTACATTATACAGAATACCACTGAACATATTATGTCGTAACATCGAAGGTATATTTCAGAGCGACAAAGACTTAAACTGAATTTAATATTGTATAGAATATAACTCACAAATATATATACAGTGTAAAAAGGAAATGTCTGTACTTATGTCCCTCCTTAGTATGCAAATAAGGTTGGCGTTTACTTCATCGGCCATATTTCAGAAATATGCTATCTGTAAAATTACATAGTAACAGCTACAGTTGCAGTTTGATCGGGCATATAAATTGTAAAAGATGCATTTAGTGTAATCATAACATCAAAAACCAAAAAACAAAAAACAAAACAAAACAACAAAAAGGTTGCTTTTGTACGTTGAATTGTTTATATAGTTGGTGGTAAATGTGGTCACAGTAGTCACTCAAAAATTACCCTGGTGGTAATGCCACTTAAAGAAAGAAAAGGTAGATGCGGACAAAATAAAACTAGAGCAATGACTGTCGATAACGACAGTGATCCCGGCATCCCCTGTTTGACACAGAAAACAGCTATAGACCCTGGATATAATTTTTCTTCACATTTTCTAAATTAAACTATTGACAGTCACTATTTTTACCGTAAGGAATTAAAGAATATATGGTTGTTAGGCAGAATTTCAAAAAAATAAGTAGTCTTTGAGACTTTCAGGAATTTTACCAAACTTGGAATCATATATATTGGAAATCAAATTTGTGAAATGTTTCCTCTAATTCTAACAATTTTTTCCACCTTGTTTTCAACGTAGATTCCAAATAAATTGCATGGGTGTTCCGCGGAACACATGTGTCGCCTGCACTATATATATATAAAGAATTCCTGTTATGTGCTATATAATGACAAAGTCCAATGATAATCAGAAAAAATCAAAATCAAAATGCATGGGCATCTACAACATTCTGGTTGGAAAGTACCAAGTGGTTCTGAGGAGTTGTGGTTAATGGAGGCATACCCTTATGACTCCAATAAGCTGAAATGACAAAGTTCAATCATAGCTAGAAAATCTAAAAAAAAAAAATCAAAATTAATCAAAAACTAAATACATGGTGCACATCTGCAATATATATTGAAGCATTCTTGCAAGTTTAGTTGGAAAGTACCAAGCAGTCTAGGAGGAGTTGCGGATAATGTAGGTATATACACTATATAGCTATGACTCCAATACGCTAAAATGACTAAGTCCAAACATTGCTAGAAAATCTGAAAAAAAAATCAAAATTAATCAAAAACTAAATGCATGGTGCACATCTTCAATATATATTGAAGCATTTTTGCAAGTTTGGTTTAAAAGTACCAAGCGGTCTAGGAAGAGTTGCGGATAATAGAGGTATACCATTTGACTCCAAAAAGCTAATATGACAAAGTCCATATATAGCTTCAAAACCTGGAAAAACATTAATAAAGAAAAACTAAATGCATGGTGCACATCTTCAATACATACTGAAGCATTCCTGCAAGTTTCTTTGGAAAGTACCCAGTGGTTTAGGAGGAGATGCAGATAATGGTAAAAATTTTGGAGCCATACAGACGGACGGACGGATGGACAGACGGACGGACAGACGGACGCAAGAAGACGGATAGTGATCCCTATGTGCCGATCCTGCACTAGGTGCAGGCGACACAAAAATATGTGGTCTTTGACAGTTTCAGGAAATTTACCAAATTTGGAATCAATTATTTGGGAAATCCAATTGGTGAAAATAATTGATTTATCAAAACAAATGCTAACAGTTTGGTTGCTAGGTAGAATTCCAAAAATTATGTGGTCTTTGACACTTTCAGGAAATTTACCAAAATTGGAATCAAATATTTTTGAAAATTCAATTGGTGAAAATGATTGC
>MJUU01029961.1:6966-25934 GCA_002080025.1 Modiolus philippinarum
CCCCTTTTTGCTGTTTGTTTTGCATCAACCACAGTCCCTACACAGTTACTGTTGAATGCCTCAAGGTGCTGTCATATATTTTAATCATCTGTCATCACAATTTTATTATTGTAAATGAAAAAAGCAAAATTTATCAATTATATTGACCCTAGCACCAACATTTTGATGTGCAGACAACGCAATATTTTGCTTCCGTAACCTTTGACGTAGACAAAATTACCTCCGCAATGGAGAGTGCCCGTATAAAACTCCGAACTCGCTTATTAATCAAGATCATGAAGATGTCACATATACAGTGCAGAAAGAGACGTACCATAACAAATCACTTGCAAAGACATAACTTTTAATCCTTTAGACATAAAATCACAGACATACTATCACTGTGATAGACCTAAAAAGGCCATAAAACATAGTGGGGAGGATTATATTTTATTACTCATTTTACCATGTAATTTCTTTGAAGTTTACCTGCTTAATTAGATTTTTACCTGTAAAACAGGAAATGACTTGACAAAACTTGGATCTAATTGCCCCAATAAAACAAAATTCAAGTAAAAAATTAATCCCCATCACTTTCAAAGACATTCCCACTATCACAGTGATTAGTTATGGTATGTCTCTTTCTGTACTGTATTATGACATTGTATTTTACCCACTCAAATTAGCACATGTGCAAAATTATGAGTTATCGTGAAAGGGTCTATTCCACCGTGTCTGGTTTTATTAGGGACCGACCATTTAACCTAAAGGGGCGGTTATGTTTTTTTTCTGGACAGAATTTTTTTTCGCCCTTCGTGCAAAAAAATTTATTTTTTTCACATGTATCAACAAAAATTGACTATATTTTGGGGGGCAGAAAGCCTCCTTCAGAAAAAATTTTTTAATCATTTTGGCAGCCAAAATATTTTTTTCAAATAAAATCAGCTCCAAAATATTTTTTTAGAAAAAAAACATAGCCCCCCCACTTTTCAAGTTAAATGGTCGGTGATATTGAAAAACATGTTACACTCCTGATTTCACCAAGGAGAAAAAATCATGGGTTTTGAACTTTTCTTTTTATTTTGGGGGTAACAGGTGTTTATATTTTCTTTTTTTGCAGTTTACAAATACTGCAAAATGCCATAGCAACACTGCCACCAGTTTGCAGACGATTTACTTGTCATTTACAACATCATTACTATAAAATTTTGAGGATGATTTCAGCCTTTTTTTAACAAAAAACACAAAAAAAACTTATTTGTTTACTCTGACACTTTGATTTCCCAAAAACATCGTCATTCCAATTTTTTTCTGTAAACTGGTTCCATTGGTTCTTTTCCTACTTTTTCCAGTTCCCGAACCAGTCTGCTCGCATCAGATTGCAATGCAATCATTTAGGGTTCGTGTGCATTTTTTCTCTTATTATTTCTCTTTTTAATGCAGATATTTGACCAAAAGAGAGAGCAGTAAAGGAAATGAACGATATTTGTCCGCATCTGATAAAAAAATGCATTTTGATGCATAATTTATTCGTTGTTGCTCTTATTTTTCTTTTCGGTAATTAGTCAAACCAATTCCAAAATTGTAAACGAAGATGATGATCGGACTGCGGATTACACTATTAAAAACACATGCTCATATAGATTTATTTTGCAGTTTGTGTTGTCACTTACTAGAAAGATTCTGATCAAATCAGAGAGAGTCTTTGTGTAAAATGGCAGATGATTTGAGAGCCAGGTAATAAAAATGGTCTAAACTACGTAGTCAAACTACGTAGTCTTTATCCGTTCAAGTTCTTCTTCTTCTTCCACTACGGAGTTTGTCAATAAACTCCAGCTCGGTTAAAAACAGGTGGCTTTCACGACAATAAAACCAAACTGTACATGTTGAGGAGTCTGGTAAGGGTTCAACTTCAGGTGATTTTTAAAATAAATACCCAGAATAATTTTTGAGGTGTGATGCCTCAAGTACAAAAAGGCAAGAAAACTGCCCTGCCTTTGTTTAGTCTAGCAGAGCGAGACTTTAAAAAATGCAAATTTGGCTTATCTTCGTGTAGTTAGCCTAAGGCTTTTCCCCTGATTTATTGACCCATATCTTGAACTTGATAAATTCCATGTGCATTATTGATGTATTTGGTGCCCAAACTCAAAACCAAATAGCACAATAATATGCTCCCTATCCCTATTATGGGTGCACACGTATTTGTGCATTTAGACATGTGTTCTTGCAATAGAGCATGCACCTAAGAAAAAAATTTCAGGACCTGAGACAAAAAGGGATAACCTTTCGCATTTGACCTCAAAATCCTTTGTTTACAGATTTATGATAACAACGCATGTGCTAAAATGAAGACATCTGATTGGTCCATTTTTTTCACATGTAACCAAATTACCCAAAATAGGGAAATAAGAGCAAATGGAAGGTATTTACTGGATGATTTTTCAGGTGATACCAGTATTTTGTCATATGGTGACTCAATGCATGACAAAACATGTGTAGCTGCTTTAAGTAATAAACACACTTTTTCGGATATGTTTTCAGATATAAATGCTCTTGAAACTTCTTTCAAAGGCCACAAAACAGCCCTTTGGGTTTTCCTTAATCGTTTGCGATTTTTATGCCCCACCCACTCATGTGGAAGGGGCATATAGTGTTACCCTTGTCCGTCCTTTCGTCCAGCTGCTGTACATCCAGTTAATAGTGTTCCCTCCTGGCATGTATAGCTTGCAATGACGCCATGCCCTTTTTGGCAGTGCTAATTGACGCCATGCCCTTTTTGTGCTGTATCTCATGACGCCATGCATATATGCCATTCTAAAACGTAAACATCATTTTTTACAGTTTAATAGGTATTACTTTTCATAGTTTTTAATGTTGTTGTTTTATACAATCATAGGTAATAATTTGATGTCAATTTATAGCCTCTGGCAACATTACCAGTTCATTGATCTGTTGATTGTTTCTGGTCATCTGTTGATTGTATAATTACCTGTTCCCACGATTTGTACAAGTACAAGCCCTATTAATGACTTTAGAGAGAGTATGAAAATACACCAATAATTGATAATTTTAATCATATTAATTAGAATCAACACATTTTTTCATTAACAGACCTACCTGGCTAACACAAACAAATGGATATAATTACGCAATTTAGATGTTGAGTTACTTCCCCTTTTCTATGTTTTTAAACTTTTGACTGTTACTTTTTATTAAAATTTGTTTATTAATTCTTATAAAAGAAAAGTTTTAACGCCTTTTAAGGAAATTATATTGAAGCTTACCCAATAATATAAAAATAATTGCAAATTCAATTTTTGTTTTATACCTATGTTGATCTATTGAAATATAAAATACTTAAAGTAAAAGTTGGCTCTTCTTTTGGAGATAATCTAATGATTGCAAACTCTTTTTCCCCTTAGGTGAGGAAATAGTTGAATTTAGCATCATCGATAAAGTGATCAGATTTCTCTCTTATTTATTTTCTGAATAGAGTGAAAATTAGGTGATTGAATGTCATGCAGACTTTAACTATTTATAACAGTTTTTATGTACAAAATGAAATTATTTGTATGTATACATGATAAACAGTGGTGATGATTTTCATTAGAAATACCTTTCAAAATATTTACATCAAATTTGTATTAAAATATTGCCCTTTTCACTTCGACATGTGCCCTTTTAACCATGTTGTACACGTTAAAAGTGCCCTTTTTGAACTGAAGCAACATGCCCTTTTTGAAAGCTGGAGAGAACACTAGTTAAGTTATGTGTTTAAGTGCATTTCTCAGACACTGTAAGAGCTAGAACAAAAATAGTACGCCAGCAGATAGATATTTGATAGTTCTACAGAGTTCACTAGGTAGTTTGACTCTTTCACCTACATTTCATGCTTGAATGACTATGGTTAAGTTTTGTGATGAAGTCCACTTCTCAACAACTACACATTATAGCGCAATAATGCTTCATCAAATTAATTGCCTTGATGAGTACTACCCATATCATTGACAATTAGGTGGCTTTGACCTACATTTTACGCTTCAGTGACTTTGGTTAACTTTGCATTAAAGTCCATTTCTCAACAACTACACATTATAGGACAATGTTGTTACATCAAATTAATTGCCTTGATGAGTATTACCAAAACCATTGACAATGAAAAACAACCAATCAAAGATTGCGATCCCCCCTACCCCTTTTTGGATCCCCTTCCTTGTAAAAAAAGATAAGTGTTTTTGAAACTAAATTAATCATTGTAACTGTAAAACACCAAAAAGATATGGTTGCTAGGTAGAATTCCCAAAAATAATGGGTCTTTGAGAGTTTCAGGAACTTTACCAAAATTAGAATCAAAGATTTTTGCAACCTGGCTGTTGAAAATCGGAATTGAAAGAGATATGGTTACTACGGTAGGTAGAATTCCAAAAAATAATGAGTTTTTGAGAGTTTCAGGAAATTTACCAAACTTAGAATCAAATATTTTTGCAATCTGACTATGGAAAATGATCACTGATACTAAAAGGCATAAAAAAAAATATGGTTGCTAAGTAAAATACCAAAAAGAAATCAGTCTATGAGAGTTTCAGAAAATGTACCAAAATAAGAATCAGCAGGGATGTGATACTTCCGCGGAATCGCGGATTTCCGCGGGTCCGATTCCGTTTTTATATGTAATTGTATACTTCCGCCAGGCTGATTTCCGGTTATTTCCGCGGGTCATCAAATGTTTGAAACTCATCCCTGAATCAGTCTTTTGCACTCTGATTATTGAAAATGATCTTCACTACTGTAAGGAATTGAAAAAGATATGGAACTAGGTAGAATTCCAAAAAACAGTAGGTTTTTGAGAGTTTCAGGAAATTTACCAAAATTAGAATCAAAGTTTTTTTGCAATCTGACTATTGAAAATCATCATTTAAACTATAAGGCATCAAAAAAGATATGGCTGCTAGGTAAAATTCCCAAAAGTAATTGGTCTTTGAGAGTTTCAGGAAATTTATCAAAATAAGAATCAAAGATTCTTGCAACCTGA
This sequence comes from Modiolus philippinarum, assembly GCA_002080025.1. Taxonomy (NCBI): domain Eukaryota; kingdom Metazoa; phylum Mollusca; class Bivalvia; order Mytilida; family Modiolidae; genus Modiolus; species Modiolus philippinarum. Next base: position 11,978 of record MJUU01029961.1, read on the forward strand.
CAGTTGAAATTCATCATTATAACTCTAAATAATTGAAAAAGATATGGTTGCTAGGTAGAATTCCAAAAAATAATGGGTCTTTGAGAGTTTCAGGAACTTTACCAAAATTAGCTATATATAGAATCAAAGCTTTTTGCAATCTGACCATTGAAAATGATCATTAAAACTATAAGACATCAAAAAAGATATGGTTGCTAGGTAAAATTCCAAAAAATAATTGGTCTTTGAGAGTTTCAGGAAATTTACCAAAATAACAATCATATTTTTGAAATCTTAGTGTTCATACTAGCTGATGACATTAAAAAGTTGCTTAATTATAAAACTTCATGTTTAAATTTCAAAAATTATAAGTCTTTGGCAATTTCAGGAAATTTACCAAATTTGGCACCGGACTCTAAATTCCAAAAGCTTAGAACGTATTCAAAGAGCAATTCCAATAATTCCTCATGAAAATATAAACCTCAAAATCGAAATAATACATAGAGTTCCAGTCTTTCTGACGAACTACTAATTGTTTAACATTTTTTGGCCCCTTAAGGGCATGCCCCAGGGGTCATACAAAAAGTCCGCTATCATCAGTAAATGAGATGCATATAATCAAACTTGCATGCAAAGTTTCTGCTTCCAAACATGAATACTTCAGAAGATTATGCTTATTACTGGATATCTCGACATACATTTTCGCTCATTTTTCCGCCCTGAGGGCAAATTTCAAAATTCCGAAACCTTCGGCACAGACAACTTTTGTAGTGTTACTTATACCCTTATTACAAGGTTTCTGCGATTTAAGGTGTTTTTAGGAGTTCCAGCGGAATCAATTTTTTGTTTTTTGGACCCCCTAGAGGCCATGCCCTGAGGGGTCATACCAAAGTTACGACACCCTCTGTGAAGTTGCTACATAATATGTGAGTCGATTCCAGAGTTTCAACTTTCTAGCCCAAATGGCCTTGGAAATTTCTTCAATTATTGGATTTCGCGAAAATTCGTTTTCGCCCATAATTTGCCCCTAGGGCATTTGACCTAAATTCCGAATCCACAGTGCGCTACTTCTGATCATACTCTAGTATGGTGCTGAGTTTCAATTTGAAACTTTCAAATTTGTATCTCTTATAGTTCCAGAGCTATCGGGGAGCATTACAAATGCACGTACGTACATACGAACGGACTGCATTACATAATCCTGCCGCTTTCACTAAGCGGGGGATAATTATATATATATATAGGTGGCTGTGGCCTACATTTTAGGCTTCACTGACTTTGGTTAAGTTTTGTGTGAAAGTCCATTTCTCAACAACTACACATCATAGGACAATGATGTTTCATCAAATTAATTGCCTTGATGAGTACTGCTCAAATCATTGACAATCAGGTGGCTTTGACCTACATTTTATGCTTTTGTGACTTTGTTTAAGTTTTGTGTTTTAAGTCTATTTCTCAACAACTATGTACATGTATGTAGCATGATATTTCACTGTAACATTCATCTAAAAGGGATATGTCCATTTCACCAACAATTGGGTGACCATGAGCTACATTTTACGGTTGAATGACTTTGGTTAAATTTTGTATTTCATCACAATTCACTGACAGGGAACTAATTTTATGAATGATTGACTTGGGTTAATCTGTTGTGATAAATTTATTGGCGGGGCATCCATGTCTTACAGACACATTCTCTAGTTCACTTCAAAACTCCAATTCTCAAGTGAATTTTTAACCTTGAGAGAGAGAGCATGCTGTTTCCCAAAATAGCATGAAAATACCCTGGATGTAAATACAGTCAGGTAATAAATAACAGGCAACAAAAATATGCACCGATAATATGAGTAAACCGATACTAGGTATATTAACCATACCCCATGTGACCGGGCCTTCAAGATCATTTGTGAAGTTTCCCATTATATGTCTATGGAGACTTTTTCCATGATATACATGTTCTGTGACCTTTCAGACTTATGAAAAAAAATAAAAAAACTAAACATCTTCTACTTAAAATATCTTGCATACACATAAACTCTTTTTCTGTTCTGTTCAAGTAATTTCCTCCATCATTAATGGAGCACTCCAATTATTTTATTGGATAAAATAAACCTAGATTCAGATTAAAAGTTAAAAATCCATTTATAATATTTCAATAACAGTTGAAAACACAGTATGTATAATTCTCTTACCCTATTTATTTAAAATATTCCATGTTATCCACCATTAAAAATTATAATATTACATACTACTCCTCGTTAGAATTAAGTTAAAATTACATTCTTAAAACAATGTTCATGTAAAAATATTCGCACACTAATACTTAGATAAAAGTTAATATATATGCGGATGCTTGTTAATGTTAAAAGCTAAAAGACAATTACCCTATCCATTTCCTCATTATTAACTTTGTTGTATAAGTTAAAACTATAAAAGTCAGGAATATATTGCCCTATCTGTTTCAGTAGTTAATATGTAGTATCTAGCCTACTAAACTTTGGTTACACATGACATAACTTTGCTTATCATTAAGCAAGTAGCGCGTTAAACTGTGAAAGAAATTATGAACATATATACTTGATGTACAATGTTCATATGTTTAAAATCTAAGTGTCCAATTATTAGGTTATTTAAAATTGCTGTTTATCTATCGACGTCGTTCCTTTACCATAGAGTCTAGATCTGAGCTTATGTAGTTCCAAGCACAGTTTTTGTCTCGCCTGCGATGAAAGTCGCTGAAAGCGAGACATAGGTATAGCAATCCGGCGGCGGCGGCGGCGTAAACTTTTTTCTAAAACCTTCATAACTTTTCAAGGGTAATACATACAAACATCATCTTTGGTCCACAGCACCACCAAGTGATGACCTTTCCAGCAGCATATATTTTGGATGACCTTGACCTTGTTTTCATGGTTCAATAAGCACATAAACATTGCGACATAGTTTCACATTCAAGTCCTTTTCTCAGGAACTATAATACCTAGACTTGTCATATTTGGTCTATAGTGAGATCTATATGGGTACACGGCAGTCTGACACCTGTCGAGTTGCCTTGACCTCAATTGCATGGTTCAGTGAACTTAGAAAATCTGCGACATAGTTTCACATTCAAGTCCTTTTCTCAGTAACTGGTACACCTAGACCCGTCATATTTTGTTTGTAGGGAGATCTATATGGGTACACGCCAGTCTGACACCTGTCATGTTTCTTTGACCTCAATTTCATGGTTCAGTGACTTTGTTAAATTTTTACATTCAAGTCTATTTCTCAGCAACTGTAGCCTCTAGACTCACAATATTTGTCCTATAGCAAGATTTATTTGGGTATATAATGCCAGTCTGACATTTGTCATGTGACCTTGACCTCAATTTCACGGTCTAGTGGCCACGTTAAGTTTTTCTGCTTAAGTCCATTTCTCAATAACTAGAAGTGGTAGGTTGATAATATTTGGTATGTAGGTTTGTCTTGGGTAGTACATGTCAGTCTGGCAGGTGACTTTTGTCCTTGACCTCAATTTCACAGTCTAGTGAGCATGTTCACTTTTCTGATTGTGTGGAGAAACGCCACGCTCCATGCAGTATAAAGACCCCTTCTATATTTCTCTAAGGAGAGCAGACACACTGGGTGTCGTATAGAAGGCTAAATTTCCTGCCCCTACCCATTTCTCCCCTTTTCCAGTGGCAATCAAAAGTAGTTGCCCCGGTTGTTCCTTCCACCTTTGTTTCTTTCTTCTTTTGCTTTCAATTTTTTGAATTGATTAACTTGTTCTCGTCCTGATATAGCTGAAATATTGCTCATTGGACGTTAAACTCTTAACTAATCAATCAATCTGATTAGTTCACTTAGATTTCACATCAATTTAGAGTCCAGCAGGGACAGGCGAGACATCCTTTAGGGTCATCACTTGTTTGTGATATATGTTCAATTTGTATTTGCCAATTTGTAAACAATAAAACAATAAAGAACTAAAGGTAATTTATCTTGGACAATTATCTTTTTTTCTGAAGTCTGTGTTTTGTAAAGTTCTGAATTTTGTGGGGAAAAAAATTATTTCTTAAGCAATACAATACAATACAAATACTTTATTGACAATCAATTCGCCCTTTCAGGCAGTTTGAATTAACAAAATTTGATACAATAATTAACAATGGTTAGAGAAAATACAAATAAAGTTCATACAAAATACATATAAAGTACACAGTGACCTATATACTAATAAATAGAGACAAGGCTCTCAATGATCATAATTATAAACTCTCAGTGTACTTGTGAATCACATACTGTAATTATATCTTGTTTTTTCATTCTGCAAAATTACTATTAATTTATAAACTTATTCGATTATGATATTGTCTTCAGAAGACATTAACCAAATAAATTTGTTTTTGTCATCAAGACTTTGAAAATTTTTATACTTACATGAAATAAGTACTAAAAATTCTGTTCGTTTACCAGCAAGTTTAGGACATAATAATAAAAAATGACACTCGTCTTCAATCTTCATTTTGCACAATTTACATTTTCTATCATTTAATTTAAACCAGTATATCTACCTCTTTCCATTTCCAGATCATGAGCACTAATAAAAAATTTAGTTAAAATTCTCCTCTGATTATAATTTTTCCCATAATAAGAATTTTTCAAAATTTAAGCTGTTTTAAAAAGTCTATATGTTCTCAATTTATTTCTCTGTCTTTTTTTTTTACATTTTCATGAAATAGTTCTTTATGCCAAATACAATTATATTTACAAATGATTTAGATCTTCATTTCTTTAGTACTGGTATATATTTCTTCACATTGATTTTAGAATTTAACAGATTGTTTATATAAACATTAATTTATCTAAATAAAGCCTCAATGCATCCTACCCATGATTTTTTGTTGTCATTAAGTAGAGACTTCAACACAGAAAATGCTTCATATCAAAGCAAAATTGGGAAAATTACCCAATAAGCTCACCTGCTCACAGGGAAACTATAGAACCAATGTCCAATATTTTCTATATTTGTGTTATATGGACGAGTGTATTTTAAACTAGCACTTTTAAGCTCACCTGGCCTAAAAGGCCATGTGAGCCTTTGCCATCACTTTGCGTCCGTCGTCCGTCTGTCGTCCGTCAACAATTTCAAAAATCTTCTCCTCTGAAACTGCTGAGCCAATTGTAACCAAAGTTGGCCTGAAGCATCACCAGGGTATGCAGTTTTAAAAATTGTGTTCGATTAGTCCGAAGACCAAACAACATGGCTACTGTTACCAAAAATAGAAATTGCTGTTTTTTGCAAATAACTCAAAAACCATTACAGATATCAATCTGATATAGGGCAAAAGTGATCAGCATAGCAAGATCTACCTGCCATGCAATTTCGAAGAAAATCCGAGAACCCGTCTTGGAGTTATTGCCCTTTTTCTGTAAAATTTGCAAATTTTTAACTTTATTAATTTTTTATCAGAAAAACTATAATAGATACAAGTCACCTTTAAATTGCAAAAATGTTCAGCATGTCAAGATCTACCCACTCTGAAATTTTGAAGATAATCTAAAAACCCTTGTAGGAGTTATTGCCCTTTTTTCACGGAATTTTCAAAATTTTCATATTTTTCATCTTTTATTTCCAAAATTATATAAGATGAAGGTTAAGTGTCAATTGAAATAATGTTTGCAATGCTGTGGCAACTTCAAAACTGATGTTGAAAATTGTTCGTTGACCGCCATTTTCAAAATGGCTGCCAAAAAAGGCGGAAAAATTTTAACATTGTATGATTTCAATAAAATTTGGCTTCCAAGTGGATATTGATGTTGCTACTGCAATACCGGTGTTGAAAATTGTTTGTTGACTGCCATTTTCATAATGGCCGCCTAAAAGGCGGGAAAATTCAACATTGTCCGTTTTCAATGAAATTTGGTTTCCAAATAGATATTGATGTTGCGACTTCAAAACTGGTGTTTAAAATTTTTCGTTGACCACCATTATTCAAAATGGCCGCCAAAAAGGGGGAAAATTCAACATAGTCTGATTTCAATGAAATTTGGTTTCCAAAAAGGTATTGATGTAGCAAAACTGATGAAAATTCAACATTGTCCTATTTCAATGAAATTTGGTTTCCAAAAAGGTATTGATGTAGCAACTTCAAAACTGATGTTAAAAATTGTTCGTTGACCGCCACTTTCAAAATAGCCGCCAAAAAAGGCGGGAAAATTCAACATTGTCTGATTTCAATGAAATTTGGTTTCCAAATAGATATTGATGTCGTAACTTAAAGATATGATGTTAAAAATTGTTGTTTACTGCCATTTACCAAATGATGTCTCGACTTCAAAACTGGTGTCAAAAGTGGTCCTCAGCAAGTCAATTTTTGTCAAAAAAGCCCAACAAAGAAGTACAGTAAAACATTATCAGACTTAAAATAGAGTCCAAGTTAATGGTGGTGTTTGCTCTACCAAAGTTTCAGAGACTGAAGTTCAACTGTATAATTTACAATGTTAGCTTGATTGTGGCAACTGAAAGCCAGGTGAGCGATATAGGCTCTGAGGAGCCTCTGGTTTATTTCAGTACTCCTCTTTCATAATATAATCAGAGTATTATGCTGCTGCAAGTCATATTCTTATTCTGCTAAAATGCAATGCAATTTGCATTTACCGATAATATTTTGGCTAAAACTTAGAGATCTTCTTCTCTGAAACTATTGAGACAATTGGCACCAAACTTGGTCACAATAGTCCTTTTGTGGTTCCTTTCAAACAAGCTGTTTTACAGGTCCGCGGGATATTCAAGAGCTGCCAGCGGGAAACATAGATTTAACATTGGACCCTATGGGAAAACACATTCAAAGATCTTCTTCTCTGAAACTATTAAGCCAATTGGCACCAAACCTGGCCACAATAGTCCTTTGGTGGTCCCTTACAAAAAAGCTGTTTTTCAGGTCTGCGCAAATATCCAAGCTGGCCGCCAGCGGGGAACATAGTTTTAACATTGGACCCTTTGGGAAAACACATTCAAAGATCTTCTCTGAAACTACTAACCCAATTGGCACTAAACTTGGCCACAATAGTCCTTTGGTGGTTCCTTTCAAAAAAGCTGTTTTTCAGGTCCTCGCGATATTCAAGATGGCCGCCAGCGGGGAACATAGTTTTAACATTGGACCCTATGGGAAAACTCATTCAAAGATCTTCTTCTCTGAAACTACTAAGCCAATTGGCACCAAACCTGGCCACAATAGTCTTTTGGTGGTTCCTTACAAAAAAGTTGTTTTTCAGGTCTGAGCGATATTCAAGATGGCCGCCAGAGGGAAACATAGTTTTAACATTGGACCCTACGGGAAAACACATTCATAGATCTTCTCTGAAACTATTAAGCCAATTGGCACCAAACCTGGCCACAATAGTCCTTTGGTGGTCCCTTACGAAAAAGCTGTTTTTCAGGTCTGGGCAATATCCAAGATGGCTGCCAGTGGGGAACATAGTTTTAACATTGGACCCTATGGGAAAACACATTCAAAGATCTCTGAAACTACTAAGCCCATTGGCACCAAACTTGGCCACAATAGTCCTTTAGTGGTTCCTTTCAAAAAAGCTGTTTTTCAGGTCCGAGCGATATTCAAGCTGGCCGCCAGCGGGAAACTTAGTTTTAACATTGGACCTTTTGGGAAAACACTTTCAAAGATCTTCTCCTCTGAAACTATTAAGCAAATTGGCACCAAACTTGGCCACAATAGTCCTTTGGTGGTCCCTTACAAAAAAGCTGTTTTTCAGGTCCGCGCGATATCCAAGATGGCTGCCAGGGGGGAACTTAGTTTTAACATTGGACCCTATGGGAAAACACATTCGAAGATCTTCTTCTCTGAAACTATTGAGCCAATTGGCACCAAACTTGGTCACAATAGTCCTTTGGTGGTCCCTTACAAAAAAGCTGTTTTTCAGGTCTGCACAATTTCCAAGATGGCCACCAGCGGGGAACATAGTTTTAACATTGGACCCTTTGGGAAAACACATTCAAAGATCTTCTCTGAAACTAATAAGCCATTTGGCACCAAACTTGGCCACAATAGTCCTTTGGTGGTTCCTTTCAAAAAAGCTGTTTTTCAGATCCGCGCGATATTCAAGATGGCCGCCAGCGGGGAACATAGTTTTAACACTGGACCCTATGGGAAAACACATTCAAAGATCTTCTTCTCTGAAACTACTCAGCCAATTGGCACCAAACTTTGCCACAATAGTCTTTTGGTGGTTCCTGACAAAAAAGATGTTTTTTAGGTACGAGCGATATTCAAGATGGCCGCCAGAGGGAAACATAGTTTTAACATTGGACCCTTGGGAAAATACATTCAAAGATCTTCTCCTCTGAAACTATTAAGCCAATTGGCACCAAACCTGGCTACAATAGTCCTTTGGTGTTCCATTACAAAAAAGCTGTTTTTCAGGTCTGGGCAATATCCAAGATGGCCGCCAGCGGGGAACATAGTTTTAACATTGGACCCTATGGGAAAACACATTCAAAGATCTTCTCTGAAACTACTCAGCCAATTGGCACCAAACTTGGCCACAATAGTCCTTTGGTGGTCCCTTACAAAAAAGCTTTTTTGCAGGTCCGTGCGATATCCAAGATGGCCTACAGCGGGGAACTTAGTTTTAACATTGGACCCTATGGGAAAACACATTCGAAGATCTTTTTCTCTGAAACTATTTAGCCAATTGGCACCAAACTTGGTCACAATAGTCCTTTGGTGGTCCCTTACAAACAGGCTGTTTTGCAGGTCTGTGGGATATTCAAGATGGCCGCCAGCGGGAAACATAGATTTAACATTGGACCCTATGGGAAAACACATTCAAAAGAGCTTTTTCTCTGAAACTATTTAGCCAATTGGCACCAAACTTGGCCACAATAGTCCTTTGGTGGTCCCTTACAAAAATGCTGTTTTTCAGGTCTGCGCTATATTTAACATGGACGTCAGCAGGGAAGATAGTTTAAACATTGAACCCTATGGGAAAACTCATTCAAAGATCTTCTCCTCTGAAACTACTGAGCCAATGGAATCAAACTTGGTCAAAATAGTTTTTTATGTGGACCTCTGAAAAGAAAAATGTTTTTTTTTCTCATGTTCCCACTTTATCCAAGATGGCTGCCAGCAGGGAACATATTTTAACATTGGACCCATGGGGAACACTAACAGACGTCTTTTCCCCTTAAACTAATTGGGCATATTGGAACTATAGTTTTATTATATACATGTTTATGGGCTTTAACATAAAATGTCTATGTTAATCAAGGACCAGGTGAGCGATACAGGCTCTTGAGAGCCTCTTGTTATGTTTGTACCTTATCCAAGATGGCCGCCAGGGGGAAACATAAAGTTTAACATAGGGACACTATGGGAAATGCATTCAAAGATCTTCTTCCCTGATACCAATGAGCCAATTGAAACCAAACTTGGTCACAGTAGTCCTTGGGTGGTTTCCTTCAAAGCTTGTGACTTATGTTTGTACCTCATCCAAGATGTCAACAATGTTTGAATATCCTCTCAGAAACTGTAAGATCTGGTGAACTGATGTATAAGTATGGATAATAATTGATGGTCTCTTGGTGACAATGAATAAAACCAGTGACCAGTTGAACGATACAGGCTGATGTGTGCCTTCTAGTGTCTGTTTTCTGTTTACAGACTGTTGAGGACCCAGATAAAACATGCACAATGATATGTTTTAGTCTGGCCATGGTTATGTTACAAGTAGTTTACTTTTCTTTCTGTTTACAGACTGGAAGACCCAGATAAAACATGCACAGGGATAAAGACAATGATACTTTTTAGTCTGGCCATGGTTATGTTACAAGTAGTTTACTTTTCTTTATGCGGTCGTATAATGGTATGGTGCTGTTGTCGTCGTTGTCTGTAGACACTTTTGTTTTTGGTCAATAACTTAAGTTCCAGTTGATCTATCCTTATGAAATTTTAACACAATGTTCCTTGGCACAAAAGGAAGGCTTGCCTAAATTTTGGTCATTGTGGCCCCATTCGTTTTTTAAAAAGGGGCCGAAAAGGGTTAAATTTTTTGTTTTCACATATTTGACTGTAGAATCTTTATTATTTATTGGATTTTGATGGGGTTTCTTTCAGTGTGCTCCTGGGGAAATTTCCAATCAGTTGTATGCAACGGATTTCATGTGGCATGTACCATTCACGAGATAAATGGGCCCAAAAGGGGCGAATTTCAAAAATTTTATTTTTTTAATTTTTAGTCTGATTTTGATGCAGTTTTTTGAAGTGGATCCCTTATGGAAAATTAACATAGCGCTGCACCATCAGATTTTTGATAGCTTGTTTCTTTTCCAAGATATGAGGGGCCAAAAGGGGCAAAAATTGCAAACTTGCAGATTACCTAAAATTTTTATATTTCATCGAATTTCGATGGGATTTTTTTCTTAGGATTCCTCTTGATATAAGCTTTCGGTGGTATGGATTTGGTGTAGCTTTTACCGTTTCTTAGCTATAAGGGGTCAAAGAGGCCAAAAATGCATTTTTAGCTCACCTGGAAATAGCCAAGGTGAGCTTTTGCCATCACTTTTCGTCCGTCTTCTGTCCGTCCGTCCAAAACCAAACTTGGCCACAATAGTCCTTAGATGGTCCTTGCAAAAAAGATGTTCTTCAGATCCGCACTATATCCAAGATGGCCGCCAGCAGGGATCATTTGAAAAATTTGCCTGGCTTGTCTGCATTGCATTCAAGATGGCCCCAGTGGGGAACATAGTTTAAACTTGAGACCTATCGGAAGCCTATCGGAAAGCATGTAAAGATGTTGTCCTCTGAAAATATTTAGTCAACTGGAACCAAAATTAGACTCAGTGGTCCCCTTCAAGAAAGGTGATAGTAGAACTGTATCCCCACCCAAAATATCTGCCAGTCTGGAATATAGTTTAACTTAAGATAACATAACATCAATGTCTATTAACAAATTTGAAAATAATGCCCTTAAAACATTGGGATTATTTTAATTGCAAATGTCAGCTGTGGCCCAGGTGAGCGATACAGGCTCTTGAGAGCCTCTTGTTTCTAAATAATGTTTCTAAATAATGTGAAATTTTATTTTTGATCAGATTTCGATGGGATTTTTTTCTTTGGATTCCTCTTGATATAACCTTTCAGTAGTATGTCAATGGATTTGGCGTAGCTCTTACCGTTTCTGAGCTATTAGGGGTCAAAGAGGAATCAGGAGTCATAGGGCTAATTTTTATTTTATCTAGTTTGTGTCCAGCTAATTACTGGGTCAATCTCCTTATTGTGTCCATACTCACTTTAAATTGCACTTGTTCAAATTTCAGTGGTTGACATACTGCGGTCGTATCATGCTGCGCTCGGCATAGCCCTTTATTCAGTCTAGCGATGATTACTTTTCTTTCTGTTTACAGACTGGAGGACCCAGATAAAACCAACACAGTAATGAAGACTATGATATTTTTCAGTCTAGCGATGATTACTTTTCTTTCTGTTTACAGACTGGAGAACCCAGATAAAACCAACACAGTAATGAAGACTATGATATTTTTCAGTCTAGCCATGATTACTTTTCTTTCTGTTTACAGACTGGAGGACCCAGATAAAACCAACACAGTAATGAAGACAATGATATTTTTCAGTCTAGCAATGATCACATTGCCTATATTCTTATACTTCTTCAGTAAGAGTTTCTTTTTTGAAGGTAAGAAATCAAAAAGAACATACAAATTTTGAAATTTATATAAATGAGAATTTACAAGGGATTATTTGATTAATTAGAGTTGAATGTCCAGTGATCTGTATTTCAGCTATGTCAGGACTAGTACAAAATAATCAGTTCATAAATTTTGTAAGAGGAAAGAAATTATAGTGGAAGGACAACTAGGAATATGAGTTTTGATTGTCACTGAAAAAGGGACGAAAAAGTGCAGGAAATTGAGTCTTGTTTCCTGCTTTATACTCAAGGGTCTTTTTATTACATAGAGCATTTCTCCACAGTTTGTCTACAATGGTTCATGGACAGACTTTACATATTATGACCTGACTACCTGGCAGGGCATTCCTCTATTCCCCACCTGGGGATGTGCTTGGTAGCTCTGTGTATGGAGTTGTTGAAAACTGATTCAGTTTCTATTTCCTTCATGTCTACATATACCTGTTTCACACTGTAATAAACTTCTTTAATTATGTCTTAATCAATACATTCTACAATATGGCATGTTTAAATTGAGGACAGCAAAATAAAGGGCAAAAAAGTCAACAAAATTGAACTTTTTGTTGAAATTTGAAATTCTTGATGATTTTATCAATTTGGACTTAGGATTTTCATGTGCTTACAATACTTGAATACTTAGAACATTTCAATAACAAAATGATATTGTAACGTGTAAAGAACCTAGAGCAGTCAAAAGAGGTTGGTTACCAGAATAACTCCAGATTATTAATATTTTTTTTTCTTGCATTTAATACTTCATATTATAGTAACAAATTGATATTCACTTTATATGTTCATCTTCCACACCTAAGTTTTGTATTTTTGTACTTAATCAGTGCTACTAACTTAAAACTTCAGAAGTTATAGATGTATTACTAAGGTAGTGAAAAGTACCAGCATGCATTACTGTTTGATCAGCTTGCGTTTTTGCTTGAATTATTGATGTCAAGGTTGACTTTCAAGTGTCCAACGGTCTAACATTTTATATAACTTAATTCAAACTTCTATATATTTGTAATAAAAAATAAATTATTTTTCAAAATACTATTCATATTTTGTTTTTAAGCACCTTTAAGATTAAATAGTGGTGCAATATAAATTTTGTGTGATCTTGAATAAAGCAAATATCAGCATAGTAAAAGTCTACAAAATAATTTCAAGGAAATTGAAAGACAAATTTTAAAGGGGAAATAACCCACTATCAAAACACGTGGTTTGTAAAAAAAATCAATGTTTTAAGGGGGAGTATGACCTGTTAATTATGAAAATTTTGCTGAAAGAATACTTTTCATGTTCAATACCATAATAATTTTAAACAACTGATGGTTAATTGCCATACAGGTAAGCAGGTTATCTCTGATTGACCGGTAATTAGGGAACACAGGTAAACAAATCACCGATGGCGTTTGTTTACCACTGAACTAATCCTTTAATTGATATGACAGGTGTAATTAAAGTGTCAGTTTGGACAACTAGAATACAGTAACAAAGATTATGAACATAATATTTTCATATTTGGCGATTTTTCAAAATTCCAAGTGACGAATTGCAGTCTGAAAAAATTCGCCACTTCTAAAAAACATTCGTCAATGGCGAAAGTGACGAGCGCTAGCTAAATCAATAGCATCAAATTAACACAAGCAGCACCTTGAACTATATACAAAAGAAATCACTTAAAATATGCATTGTATTCTTGAATCAATAAAATCACAAACACTTCTATATACCCGGTACATATTAACCACAATTCATTTTATTTTATCTTCAAAATGAACTAAATCAAAAGTCACAATGAAAACAGTCCAAATGATCAGTAACACAACTTTCTTTATCCTTTGATATTATTTGGATTCTGGAATTATAGATTGTTTAAGAATATTCACTTTATTACATAGAATCACTGTTTCCAAAGAATAAATCCTCCTAATATACACAGATCCAATGTTACACATTCATGATGGTCAACACACTGACGAAGATATCTGAATTCAACTTCCTTAAATATTCTCGGACAAGTCTATTATTATACAATACAGGGTGGACAGGATATGGAGACCTAAATATTAATGTTCTAGGGATGACAGGTTATTTTCGGTTTTCCAAAGGCAAGGAGCAATATACTGTGTAATACTTATAACTCTCTATATATAAATACATGTTTCTTTCCCCACAATGTAAATACTCTTTACCAAAATGTTTCGTTACTTTAGAAACTTGAATAATTCATCTGTCTGGAAGTAATTTCAACAATATTAACCAATCAAATAACCAATGT